>UXGC01000163.1:0-264664 GCA_900480045.1 Eurytoma adleriae | reverse complement strand
GTGTAATTAACGCGAGGCTTCGCGAAGTAATGTAAAATACGTGAAGTGACGTATGATACTTATCAGACTGTCACACCGCCGACGAAAGCGGTTATCTTCGTATAGTTCATCTATTGAGAACGATCGTCTATACCCAGCGGTGCGCGTCTTTACAGTTGGACAATCACAGGTAAAAGAAGAGGCGGCAATTGAAATCATAATGAATATTGAGATTATGTCGATTACGATATGAAATCTATGTACTGCAGAGATCTGATAAATTTCATCGGGGTTGTTTCACTTGCACAGCAGAGAAGCCATTCTTCATAGTAGAGAGTAGAGATGAAGGGGTGTGTACGCAGAAGAAGCTCTCTAGTTATCCGGTCTAAAAATGTACTTTTTATTGAAAAGGTATTAAAATTTGGAAAAATATGGATATAAGATAACAGGTAAAGTTTATCTCAGAGTTATAAACTTTTGGGACAATAAATTATTGTATATTTTCATAGGAATTAGACGAAATGGAATATAATTTAATGTCTCGGACTATTTCCCTTGATTGGTCGGTCACTTACTGTACATATGGGTTCTATTAGTCTGTAATAATGGAATTTGCGATGGTGAGTACGTTTCTAATTCATTCTGTATCTCTTTATTATCTTCTTTATCTCTTAACTTATTTTTGCAATATATGATATGTGATTTATGTTATATTATTCTAATTTTTTTTATTTTTATTAAAATTATCATTGAATTATTTAATGTGTTGTAGGTACCATAATTATTGTGAAGTACATATGTATCTCATATATTTATGACTGTGAGACTTTAAAGATTCTTAAAGGTAAACTATAATTCAAAGATTTTTGTATAAAGCAACTTTTCTTGAAATTGCTGTTTATTTATAGAAGCCCTGCACCGGCTTTCGAGCGACTATTTATGTTTCTAAACGAATTTACATCATCTGTCGCACATCCAAATAAGTATACATCTAAAACAGTCATTACTTCATCGGTACACCCTGCATACATCGAATTGTCGACCATCATGTCGCTACTATTGTAGAACGCATCGTTACACGAGGCTGAAAGCGCGGCGCAGCCGCATAATGGGGGTATATATATTCAACGGAGCGAGCAAGATGCAAATCGGCACCACGACGAGCGAGAATGCGAGAGGGAGCAAAGAGTACTCCCGTGGACTACTATTACGTGGCTCGAGTATAGATAAGGATTATACCCATTGCAAGTGTCATTGAGCAACGAGCGCGCTCTTCCGTTGATATGATGACTATCGCGTATATAAAAACGGAGCGCGAGCATTTATTTTACGTTAAAGAGGTATGTATACCATAAGCCACGCCAACATGGAGTTTTCTTCTTATTTTTTCTTCTCATAAAATGCTAAGTTAAAGAACTGCCTCTGAGTGGTTAATAACTAATTTATTTTTCAAATTTTATTTGTATTAAAAGTTGAGGGCTGACATTTTACTCGCAAAATCAGGCAATTCTTTGTGCACAATGACTGAAGCTATGACTATGAAAGTAATTTTTCTAGAAATTATAGTTTTAATATAGAGCTACCTTCATTTAAAATTGTACTGGATTGTATAGGAAGATAGATTAATATAATGTTCATCATATATTTTATTTGTATTGTATATACAATAATATAACAATGCAGAACAAATACTACATACTAAAGAACACTTGCAATTACAATATTGTCTTTGAAATGTCTGATTACATGTTACTACAGGTGTTTAATAACTTATTATTTTACAACATAAATATTTCCTTAGATTTATATTCTCAAGTCTTTTGAAGTGTGTATATATTATTATTAGTATTCTAATTCTTTTACTAAATAGCTTGTGTAAATATAAGAATTTTTGACGGTTATTGTTTTTATCATTATTCCTAGAAAGACATATGTTTTTGTGATCGAACATGTAGTCTCGAGTGGACCGAACATTTCAAATTCTTAACGTTTCTTTGGAATAGCCGTAAATCTAGATAAATTTTACGATAAAAAATAATCATTACTCAATTTACTAACATTTCTAAATCTATTAAAATTAGAAATAAGTACTCGCTACTTTTTAATCTCATAAAATATACATTTTTAAATTCAGGAAAATGTTAATAATCTAATATTTAAACAAACGAAATTTCATCCAAACTACAGGATGCCAGGTTTAATATCACAAATCATTGTAAAAAAGATTTTACAACCTATATATATATTACAGTACACTATAACGTATGGAACAAAATGTCGTTGTATATTGTCAATTTGTTTTTCGAAAAAGACGGCTGCGTTTGTCATGGAAGAATCGTGTTCGCGTGTGGAGAAGCGCAAAAGTGATCAAAGTGGTAAATACTCTTTATTTCTACTGTTTCAACTTGTTTGAATAATGGCAGCTTGATTTGCGCGAGAAAGGAGGAAAAAGCGCGTTCATTATTTTATCACGGTACTGAGCTAATTTTCCGATCGATGGCCTCTCGACGATATAAAACTCGTTCAAGCCTTATAATCGATAAACTGGTGTTTATTTAGTGTAAAATCGATTAACCTTCTAAACTACGTTAAAATCCTTTTAAAAGTAAATCACAAATTTCTCAAAGGCATAACGTTCGTATATATCGAATTCGAAAGTAGTCTAATTTATATATTTTAGGTGCAGCGCGTCGCTCTAAATCACTCGAGTCACAGAAGAGTGGCATACTATTCCCCGCGTCGGGAGATTTAGAGAGCTTATTAACAACAATGCGTCAACGCGAATAATTATTATTTGTCTTTTTTTCCTTTTACGTCCGAACAATTTTTTTGCGCTATAAAGCGACGTTTGATTCTACTACGAACGAATGAAACAATTTAATCGTAATTGAAAGAATAATCGAACTTGTTACTTTTTTTTGCAATATTGAACTTCTATGTAGATAGATCGAACCTGGAATTTTCGCCTCCAAAGCGGTAGGACGAAAGCGTGAACCGGCTATATAAGTGGCTAAAAAATAGAGCGATAGAGATACGTTGTTCCGATTTTATTTGTCGACGGAGTCCAAGGCAACGGAGGTTTCGGGCTGGGTCCAGATGTAGCCGGTGCGCGTGATGCTGCAGTGTGCGTCGTAGTAGCGGCCGGGCGCTCGGCAGTACGACCATCGCGGGCAGCGGCATCGGAACTTGCTGTGGAACTCCTCCTTGCATACCTCGTTCCACCAGCAGGTTCTCTGTTAACGAAAAAATATTTTGTTCAAAATTTAAGAAACATTTTTATTAGAATTTCAACGACATATTTTAATTCGCGACTTACCTCGGCTAAATAGCCGCTAACACTCTGGTCGCTGTAGTTTCTCTTGGTGATCATGTGTCGCGTCGCTGAATTTGTTGGCATGTTAAAGTAAACAAGGACCAACAGTAGGCACAGTGTAATTTTCATCTGCGAATTAGATTAGTTGTAATTGCAGTAGCTTTACAATTATTCCTTATCTTAGTTCTAAAAATTACTGCGTTATAAACCGGCGATTGGGGATATTTATATATATGAAAAATTTTGTTATATTCCATCACATCCGCCTGAAAGAATATTGAAAAATAAGCCATATTTATTTTTTCATTATTCAAATCAATCTTTATGAAGTAAAGTAACGGCAAATTGAAATGGCGCGTGACGTCACGATTCTGTATATAGAATGAAAAACCACTCGATTCTTAGTGAAAACTGAGCCATTCGAACTTTGAGTGCCTATGTTTTTTCTGAAAAAGAGTGATTCTCACTCGAACAGAGTGACTTTTTGATTTGTTCACTCTTCTACATCACGAGAGCAGACTGATGCAATGGAATTATTCACGCAAACAACTCAATTATTTTAGAAAACTCTCTACTATCAAACAATTAATTGATTCCGAAAAAACAAACTTCGAAACTATCGAACTTCGCCTCCACCCCCGGCGATAAAAAAAGGCGAGCATCGAGCGAATCACCCCCGGCGGAAAAAACGAAGCCACTTATTGCGCCACTCTACCGCGACGCAAACGAGCAGCTTGCGTATAAGCTCGACCCCGCGCGCGCACGCCCCCCGGGGGTGCACTCGCGGACGATCACCTGTGGCACGCACACACCGACGCAACAGCTGGGGGATCGGGCCATCGGGCCGCGCGATTGATGGCCCCCGCGGATGCGGCGAGATCAGCAACAGTTTGCGGGACGGCGGCCGGGTGTACAACTACTGGTACATATCGATCGGGCGGGCGAGCGAACTCCGCAGCGGGACATCGCGGACTCGGGGGTGGGCCGAGGCACGCACACGGGTGGCACTTACGCTGAGCGGCATGATCCGCCTGCAGAGCCAGCGCGACACTCTCGCGGCCCCCGCGCCAGACACGCGCCGCGCCGCAATACACCCCCGTCGCGGGGGCGGCCGCGGGCATGCGCCCGCGCCGCGCAATTCCGCAATGTGGACTTTTCGCTGCGCGCGCGCGCGGACCGCAGCGCGCTCCAGGTGGATTTCAGCACCCCTTTCAGACGGGGCGGCAAGGGCCCATTCATCGCGCTGCGGGATTTGGCGCAGAATGATGAATTTTTTAGCGCTGCTGTATGCATTCTAGGCGAAGTATGCAATGTTTCGATTTTTTAGCTTTGGGTCCAGGATTGTGGGAAGACATGCGTTTTGGTGTATAAGTGGTGAATAATGTTAAACTAATATATTGTATTATAATTTTTGGATGAAAATGTAAATTTATTAAAGTTTGTTAAATTATAATTTTGACAACTTTATAATTTATATTTTTATTTAATTTTCCACTGACCAAGCCTTGGGTACTCACGGCCTTGAGATTGTAATCTACTCATGACTGTTTATCTACTCACGACTTTCTTCTCACCACTGCGATTTTTTATTATGGCAATCTATTAATTCCCTTTTAACAATTTACCCAATTAGTCAATCAACTGTTACAGTATGATTAATTGGTTGGCATAGCAGTTTGACATCGCTACGGATATGCAATAATCTTTACTGCACTATATTGATTGGATAGATTTTAATTATTTGAATTCAATTTTTAAACTTAAATTGTAAGTAGTCGGTATTGGACGTCATATTTTCTACTTTACCGACCAGCCTTATCGGTCGCAGGCATAATGGAGGCTAGATTTTGTATCAGAGTTCCACTTTCCAAGGATGTTCGATGGTTAAAATTTATAGTGTCTTCTGCTATTGAATAGTTAAAACAACTGGCTAAAAATGAGTACGACTTCTCTTTTGTTGCGATCTGCAAATTCTCTTGCTAAACAGAATCAGAACTGGTGAGCGCAAAGATTAATACATTTAAGGTTCTGAAGTGCCCAAGTTTTATTTACAAAAACATAACCTTGTTATTTTACATAATTGTTGCTATTGTTTAATATTTCATATTTTTGTAACTATTTCCTATCGAATTTAATATTATTACATTAGATTAGTATTACATGTCATTTGTGTTTTTACAGTAAATTATTCTCGAGCTGCTCTGCACTGTACGGCAAGAACGTTACAGATATAGACAAAGCACTGAACATTCATGATCCAAATAGAAGAAACGCAGATATTTTCCTTACTCCTAAAGAGCGTGTTGAGCACGACAAAGCAATGAAAGGCTACATCACTGTTCAAAGCGAAATTAATGGGGTTGGTATCGTTTCTGGGGTACCGGAAGAGCACATCAAAACAAGAACTGTGCGCATATACAAACCAGCTAAAAATGCTATGCAGTCTGGCACCGATAATATTAACTTTTGGCAGATAAGTTTTGATACCAGAGAGCGTTGGGAAAATCCTTTGATGGGATGGTGCTCTTCGTAAGTAAAAGATTACAAAAGTGTTAATAGATTAATTTTACATAAAAGTTATTTACTTAACATGGTAACTAAATATTGTTAATGTATTTAAAAACTGTTTGTAGTGGAGATCCTCTTCAGGCAACCCGAGTTAATTTTTCATCTGAAGAAGAAGCTATAAAACACTGTGAGAGCATGGGATGGAAGTACTTTGTACAGAAAGAAAACAAAAGTGATCCAAAGCCTCGATCTTATGGTACCAACTTCTCATGGGATAAACGTACCAGAGTATCTACTAAGTAAATCATGAGAATGTGTAATTAGGGGATTTAAGACGTTTCTTTTAGTAAGGATATTAAAGAGCTTAATGGATATTATATGCTTACCTTGAACATCTTGATGCATGAGACTCTTTTATTCGATTCTAGTTGAATTTGTGTCAACGCTGTAATATAAACAAGGAAGGTTTACAAATTTAAAATAAAGATAAACAATTGTTATCGATAAACTTCACTTTTTTATTATTTAGGAATAGTTATATAATACTTTTTATGATTTAATAATATTATTCGCGTTATTAGTGAAACAAGCAAAAGGTACTAGGTATAATCCAAAGAGTCTAGCTCGTCTTTCTCACTGATTCTTCATCTTTTTCTCTCATTTTTTTTTAAGTATCGTACTTGAATTATCGCTATTATAATAAAATATCTGATAGAATATCTGCTCCGCGTACTATATTGCTGATTTTACAATTGTACCGCGTCGGCCCTCAACACAAGGACCATAAATTAGGAGATTCGAAGATTCCGCTTTCGCGTTGGACACCGGAGTCTTTGTCTTTATTTTTTTTCCCCGTTCATTTTTCTTCTTTCACTTCTTTAATTTTCCTCCACGCGATTAATCTGGCCTCGCCCAGCGCGCTGAGGACGCTCCTCATTTCGTTCACTCGTGTAAACCTGCTTTTTGCGGGCATCCGCCGGTCCGACGAAGACGATAATAATTATAATAATAATCATAATAATAATCGTAATGATAATAAATGTACGCGCAGTAACAACGACAACAACTACGATGCAATGTTTATAATGCAATGACGATGTACAGTAGTAAAAGTAATAACTTCTTTCTCTCTCGTCTAAATTTTTTTTATCTCTTATTTAAAAAAACGATGGCGCTTCCGAGGTTCGTAACGAACGTTTACACAGTTTTGCGTTGCGCATAATAATAATTTTTTTTTAAATTGTCCTACGCATGTCCCTCATCATCTGTCGGTGCATATGTATATAACAATGTTTAAACGTTTTTATTTTTAATATCCTCCTCGGCGAGGTGTCGTTGCGCTACGACGAGCCGAGTCTTTATTTTTCCCAAGCGATTGTGCAAGGTGTATGTATACGCGTGCGGTAGGTGCGTGTCTTCTCTCTGTTTTTTTTTAAGCTTCGTTATAATCTCTCCCGTTATAATCGCAGTGTCTTCGGCAAGAGAATCAGAGAAAACGATCGTTTTAACTTTGCTTCCATTTATTCGTTTGTTGTACAAAAGTTTATTTTACTTTAACTACGATATATATTGTTTAATTTTTTAACAGACACGATTAACATTCAGTAATCAAAGATTTAATTTTCTATTTTTTAATACTATATTGTATTTTATTTAATTTTATGTGAACAGTAAATTTATCGGATTAACGTCAAGTTTTTCTTCTTAACTTTCAATGATTTTATTATGATATTATTTTCTCCGATTCTCCACCCGCGATGTTTATTTCTTTTTACATTAATAATTATATCGCTCCCTTGCGTTCCTTTAAATTCTTTTTTTAAGTGACTCTTTTTTTATTTGGCGAAAACGAATGGCCGCCTGCGTGCTTGATTTGAAATAAGTCGTCGTGAGCTGAGGAAAAGAAAGGGCGCGTTTCTTACACTATGTACAGGCTGTATAGTTTAGAATCGATTTGCTTGAGACGAGACGCGATTGTTACATCGCTCGATTTTAATTAAGCGTTCGTGTGCTCAGAGACGTACAGAGAAATTCTAAATATTTATGTTATGTATCACTCGCAGCGTTTGCTCGATCGCCCATCGCATTTGCTACTTCAAAGACAGGTATTAAGGGGGCGTAAAATTAATTAAGTGCGCGAAATGTACTCGATCGAATTAAGCGTTTAAAATGCAACGATTCGATCGCATTAAAATGTAAAATCATTAAAGGTCCGAGTGATCGATCGGCAGTCGGGCAAGCGCTACGAACTCGAAGGTACCAGAGTAAAGTCCTAACTGTATCAAAGGTACGCAATTGGCACGCATACGGCATCGAAGTCATCGATTTACCGGGGGGGTTTTGGGGAAGAGCTCGAGTAAGCGTGACGTCGCGACGATCATCCCCCGCGATGCTTCTCGACTCGTCCGATTGTTATGTCACGAATCGACGCTTACTCAATCGCAAGATTTGCGTCTTCTCGTTTTTTTTTTATTTTTCTCGTTCGTCTCTTCTTATTGCACTTGTACAATGTTCTATATTGCAATAACGAATCTACGTTTTGAAAACATTAAATCAACGCCACTGTCTCCTAAAATTACGTTTTTTTTGTAGGCCTTTGATTGTTGTATTTTTTTCGCTTTAATCTCTTTTATTTGTTTTTTGCTTACTCTCGGTTACGTTAACGTGTGCACGGGATGATGCAAAAAGGTATTGCGCGATATATTCGTACTTTCGTTTTTATTCATTATACTTCGTCCACGTCGCGAGCATACCTTCCCCGCGAATTTGTTTGCTTCTCCGATTTTCTTTCGTTAACCGCCCTGTACTCGCGTTGAATAATTAGTTTTCTTTTTTTATTTCTTTAGTGTCTCTTTTTTATTTAAATTTATTCTTACGATTGTACCGCGAAAAGTCTAAACAGGAAATGTCTTGAGAATCTCACGATTCGCGCCACAATTTTACAAATTATAGTCGTCTACAAAGCTTACTTTTTTTCTCGCGCGTTCCTCAATGGATTCACTATACTTTTTATTTTAATCATAGAAAATTCAGCGCTTTACATGTTTCGTATACTCACGACCGAGACTCGCGTGCGGGGTCGGTCAAACAAAGACAGAAATTTGTTGCGCGACGCTCCGTTTTTTTTACTTTTGGATCAGCCGGTGCAGACGATCGGTCCGGCGAATTCACGTTGATTCGTTTTTTAGCGCCTAATTTTTTTTTGCCATGTCGTTCGCGCGATGGTGGCGGCTATATTTATATTGTCATTGACCACTGCTCCTTTTTTTTTTAAACGAGCAAGCGAGATGCGCGGCTTCAGAGCGGCGAAAAGAATTTTTTTTGTTAACTTTCAGCAATTTTCTTTTTCTTTATGCTCGCGGCTGATGCTTAAATGCGATTTTGTTGGGTTTGATAATGTGCGCGGGTGTGCGTGCTTTGTTTTTACATGCGAAAGTAAGTGGTTAATCGGGATATTTTACAAAACGAAATTTGAAGAAATGTAATTTGCATAGCATTGTTAGATTTATGGGATGAGCATACGCGAGTGCTGATTAGGGAAGACGATGAAACAGTCACGTTTTAGTGACTTTTAAGGATTAAAATGGATTCAACTGTCCATTGAAACACTGTTGATTGATCTATCTGTTTTTTTATTTACCTACTTGTCTGTTTATCACTGTTAGACTCGGTGTACGCGTGTATTATTACAGAACTAATTATTCGAAGCTCATTTGATTGCATATCATGTTCACGAGCGAGGAAGTTAAACCGGTAACTTTTTCGCGACTAAAAATTCACCGGTTCTCGAAACAACTCAGATTAAAAACGACTCAACTTCGGTATCTGAAGAAATTATTCAAAAGCAAACGTTAAAGACCGTCAACGAAAGACAACAACAAAAGAAGTCATCGACATCGAGGCATTGTCGGCACGTGCAAGCGCGTCCCCGAAAAGAAAGGCAGGTCCGTCGGTGACGCCCGCGGGAACGGAGCAACGATCGATGCCTCGCGTCCGCGGCAAAGGCACCGCCGCCGTAGGCATCGATCCGCGCGGAATTTTTTTTTTTTGCTTGTCTCCTCTTTTTTGCGCCTGCGATTGTATGGTTTCTGCCTTTGTTTTCACTCCCTCTCCTCTCGTCCCTTCTCTCGCACCTCGTAGCCGTTGGCCGCGCGCGACCGCCGTCCCCGAGACCTGCTGCTCCCGATTTTTCGTTCAGTCCCGCGAGCCGAGCGGGAGGGGCGATCGCTCGAAGCGGCGACGGGCTCGAAATGAAAAATCGAAATTCGAGATCAGCGGAGTTGACCATTCCGAGCGGATCGCGCTTCCGCGAGTGAAGCTCCCGCGCGCCGATCCTCTGCGACACTCGTCGAACGCGTCGATTACGTTACTCGATATAATTGACTTATTTAATTCAGTTTGTTTACGATTACGGTTTTACATATTTCTATTTACATAATGTAATTGTATTTTCTTCTTTTTTTTTGGTTGCTTATAACGTAACGCGCGTCCTGTAATTTTATCTAAGGCGACATTTCGGAAAGGGCCTCGCCGGCGCTTTTTTTGCGGATTTATTTTTATTGTTTTTTTTTATCAATTTTTCTTTTAAACACTTTTCTTAACTCTTTGGTATCCGTACGTACGATTTTTTTTGTGGCGCCGGACGATTGTCGCGCGAAGCCGATTTGTTTAAATACGTAATAGAAAGAGGGGGGTCATAGGGGCTTGAGGATCTGCTCGACAGTCCAATTTTTTTTTTAATATTATTCTGTTTAAATTACCTTAGCTATGTAATAACTTTTATTTTAATTCGTTAGAATCTCTCTTCCACTCGACTTAATTATCCCGTTTTCTCGCCTAACACTGGGCGACGATTTACGACGCGCCGCTTCACAGTAATAATGATAAGATTAATTAAAAACTTTGACGATTTTTTTTTAAAACGGTCAGCAAAAATTCTATACAGACGCGCAGCTTAATGATTTTCTTTTTGTTTTATTGAGGCAGTACATTATTTTGTTGTTGTCGTTTTATTTTTCCTTACTCTGCTTTTCGCGCGCGTCGTTTCCGTGTCTTCGCATATCGAGCTCGAGCTTCGTGTCTTCGTCTCTTTTTTTTAATTCGTCCTCGGCCTCTTCGACGCGGACCCTTTCGAACAAAGTGCTCGCTCCTTCGCTTTTTCCCCTCTATATACACGTAAAAATGTTATGCATGAAATTTTTCGTTGGGTACTTTTTCCTTATGTTTGAAATCGATATATCGTACAATTTCTTAGTGTAAAAATTAATCGCTACTCTTAATACAATTATTTTATTACAGCTTTTTTTTTCCTTCTCTATAAGTATACAGAAGTAGTGAGTTAGCTACTTCTGACATTTAGAATCAGTATTAGTGTCTATGTTTTTTTTTCTCCCTTATACGTAATAACAATAATTACTTATCATCGTCGTACGCTAAAATATAAAATTTGAAAGTTAAAACAAAGAGATAGAGAAGACCGAGGCAAAGTAGCTGGAATAGACTCTCGAAATAAATTTCACTTTTATTACATCTCTTCTGCCTTTAAAAAGTAATAACGTTAAGATAAAATTTCGAATAAACTATGACAATGAAAAAGTTCAAAAATCAATATTACTTTACCGTGGTCTCTTCTATATCGCAACGATCATTTTGTTTTTTAAACCTTTGATTAAAGTACTTCTAATAAAAACTATAAATACGAACTACGATAATTCACATTTTTTTTTGTTAAAGTTTTGTACATGTGATACAATTTACAAGAATCGCGAGCAACAAATTCTTTATTCCTTTTATACAAACAAATTCGACTGCAATGCACCATTTCGAACGCAAAAAAGTCGAACGCAAGAACTAGACTAAAAGATCGCACTTATATGAAGCTCCGCTGGTTTTATTAATCTCTCTCTCTCTCTCTCTCTCTCACTCTAACTTTCGCTCTCTCTCTCTCTTTCTCGCTCTCACTTTTCATTGAACACTTTTCGACTAGTTAAAAAACGATTAGTCGCAGGCGATCAACACTTACATGATACTCGATATACAGCTACGGGTATACGACAGGGTTTGGTCGCGGATGCGCTCGGGAGGCCCCGCCGCACGGCGAAACGAGCGACCGAGTCGGAGCGAGTCCGCGAATCGCGAAAGAAGCACCTATCTGCGGAGATACTTTGCTCGCTATAGCGCCCTCGATGCACTAATGGATACACAGTTGGAAATAACGTTAAGTGTCTTCTCGGTACGAAGCTTTAGTTTTATTTATTTTATAATTTCGAAGTTAATTTTTGTTCCAAGGTGCTACGTGTGTTTGAAAATTATTTTAATTTCGTTCCCGGTTGAAAGGTACGGCTACGGCTGTGACTCTGGAGAAATTATCGCAAGCCCAATGCAGAGTTAAACAATTTGTGAATAATCAATTTAACTTTTTATTTACGTTTTAATAATCTTTAGTATGCACTCGCTAGATAGTTACATAGTTAGTTTTAAATATTAATTGTATCTTGACAATCGTTATGTTCATTTTAAAAGAATTACTTTTCAAAAGTTGAAATTAATAATTTAAGTTATATATGATTAATGATGACGTTGGAAAGTAGACTCGAATATTCAGCGACGAAACAAGTTGTTGGAAATTATTTATTAAATCCTTCAATATCTAGTGATTAATTTCAAACATGGTTCATCGCTGCTCATACGAGTCTACCATCCAACATTAACTTTATCTCACAAAAATTGTATAAGTAAAAAATATCACTTTTTGTGTGAAAGTGACATACTTTGTTCTTGTACAGCTAAAATTTTGTATTTCAATGGTTTGATTAATTCACTACTTAAAAATTTAAAAAAATAATCTCATTAAAATGAAAATATCGATTTAAAATAAAAACTGACTGCATAAAAAAACAAATTACTCCCCTGCAAGAAAGAAGACCAAATCCTAGTTAATTTAGCTGCTCTAGTAAAAAGGCTTATCGTTAGAAAATGGTTAATTTTCCTGCAGGCTTTCGCGCAAAAGCAGCACGCATCGAAAACTCGGCAAAGGTCACGTAGAAAAAAGAAGGAGTCGGCCAGAGTCACGCCGAGCCGCGGCACAGTCGCGCGATTACTTCCAACCGTGCTCTCGCGTCGCCGCTCCCTGCGCTGTCTCTCGCTCAGTAGAGCTGCTTGCCGGCGCGGGCACCGGCCTCGGCGGGCGATCAGCTCGGGCCGTCGTCCGGGCGCTCCTCCTCGAGGGCCTCGCGGTACTCCTCGCTCTCGCGGTGCACCAGCACGTGGACGACCGTCGCCTCGGACTGCTGGCGCAGCAGCGGCGGCCGGGCGGCGGGGGCGGCGCCCGAGGCCGGCGGCGCCGCGCTCTCCGGGCTCGGCTCCGTCACCAGGATGCTGACGTCGCGGCCGTCGGTGATGGTGGAGGCCAGCTGGCCGGCCTGGATCGGCGGCTGGGGCGCCGGCCTGCGGCGCAGGCTGCTGCAGCGCCTGCTGAACGCCTCCTTGATGTCGCGCTGCAGCATGTTCAGGGAGAGCGCGGTACCGCTCGGCCGCAGCGACAGCCGCTTGTGCTGCAGCGGCGGCGAGGTCACGTCCTCGTCCGTCTCCACCGCGTCCTGCCGGCCCAGCGTCGGGCCCGACGATCTGCGAACAGCACCGTAACACGGGTTAGCACGGCGTTCCCGCGGAGGAATTTTTTACGAGAATTCCTGGTCAAAGCATTCGTATCATCGGGTCTTAAGGACGATCAGACGCGACTTATTGGTTGTAGTTGATTACAGCAAGCGGTGTTTATGTAGATTAGAAACAATTTTAAAAGAGATCTTTGACGTACTTAAATTTAGTAAATAGTACCTTTATTTAGAGCATGAAAAAGATTGACTCCATGATTTACGAAATTCTTTTTATTTCGTTTATTCGTTTGAACGTTCTTTCTTTTCAATGAAATTATTACTAATATTTATTAAAGTGGTTATAATTTAAAAATTTTAAACTGTCGAACTATTTTACTCCCCGTCCCATTTTATCCAGCTCTTTAAATTTGCTTTAAATGTTGTCTTACCATACCCGGCTGTTTCTACTTAAACACTTAAGTAAAGAGCATTATACGCTTACTGTATTTAATAATATGTGCATAATCATAAGTGAGTCAATCTTTTACAATTAACGTCTTTTCATATTCTAAACAACACTAATTTTTGAAAATTTATTTTTTAAAATAACGACTTGAACTCTGATTTTAAAAATAGAAAATAAGTATTTGATCGATTACAGATACGAATACTTTGATTTTTCAATATTTATTGCGAACAATTGTTAATAAACTCATGTAATTTGCTGTGCCTAAAATACTTTTTTACGTAAGTTTTGTGTTGATGATGTATGTGATAAGTTCTCGGCTAAAATACTGTTAACTTTACGTACGTGTAAGTAACAGATATAAGCGTCTTGTAAATGTTAGACTGTAAACTATTATTGAGGAAAAGTGTGAAATAAATAACACGTCAAATATAAAAATCTATTCTAAAATAATAATCTCTATATACTATGGAAATATATTTCTTTTGCGAAAGTATAAACGACTGAATTAATTTGACTAAGAGTGTAAACTCGTAATCTGTGGTGTTCTGATGTAAATATATGTGTCGATTAATAGTGAGCAGCTTATAAAAAAAAAACGAGCGCGTTAATAATAAAAAAGGCATATAAATATAGTACGATGTATAGTAGGCAACGTATATAAAAGCGGATAAAAGGCAGCTGGGAGAAAGCGTCGCACAATATATAAACGTTCTAGAAAGCCATAGGACTGTTTAATCAAAACTAGGCGAGAAAACTTCTCCGCCACTAAGGTTTCGCTAATTAAAGAGCTTGCCTCGCCACGGCGATGTGGGATTTATCTTACACGGGATAAGCTCCTCATTACCGGACTAGCTTTAACGATCAACCTGAACTAAGTTAACGCTTCAATGTGTGTGATACGGCGAGCCGCAATGTACTAGGATAACTATTAGTTAGCCGGTATCATTCAACTATGCCCAAAATCGTGCCTAATCAGTCAAAATCAACCTAGATAAAGTCCAACCTACTCCCATTCGGTGCCGCACGTGTTTACCTACTTTTAGAAGGACTGGCTTCTTTGTGCTCTGTTCAGGTTGTTTATGGAAGAACAATAATTTCATTTAAGTAACATTTTTTTCATTAGATTTTTTTTTTATTATTGAATATGAGGAGTGATGCGTGAATGTTTCGCTACCCAATGACGTACAATATTGCGCAATCTAACTATCTTTGAAATTGAAATGCGTCGATGCTAATCCCAGAAGTGACCGGCAGCCGTACCAAAGCAATTCGTGTAATACGCTGCCGGCGAAGATGGTACATGACAATAAGAGACGACGTTATTGTTTTCATTGCGCTTTACTTACCTGACGGTGGCGTGGGAGTCGGATCCGGAGCTGGAGGCAGCGGAGGGGTGCTCGGCCGTCGGCGAGGGACGGGAGACGGTGAGGGCGGGGGGCTGCAGGTCCTCGTGGGTACCGGTGGCGCCGGAGAGCATCAGCAGCGGAAAGTTCTGGAAGAAGAGGGCCGAGGCGGTCCCCAGGTCGCTAGCGTCGCTGGCGTCGCTGGCCCGTGAGGACTTGCGGCTGCTGGCCCTGCTGCCCCTGTGCACGTGCAGTAGGGCCGACAGTTTGCCACCCCATCCACTACCGCCCCTACCGTCGCTGCCCACTCCGCCGGGGCTCGAGGTCTGCGTCTGCGAGTCGACCTCTTGCGCGATGCGCTCGCGCTCCCTCTTGTACCTAAGATCAATTTTCCGTCGGTCGTTTATCGAGAAAAATTTCTTTTTACATTTTTTTCATTGGAAGTAACGTGGTGACCGTAAATTTTAAGAGAATTTACTCTTACTTGGTGGGAATTTTTTAAGAAATCTCCTTAGAAGACTTTTCGTATAATAGATAGGATAAGATAGCGGAGAAAAAATTAGATGGAAAATTCGTAGAATTTGCTGGACATGATAAGGTAGTTATTCGTAGATTTGAACTTCGTGCAAAAGAGTGAAAAGTTCGAAAATTAAATCATTCTTTCCAAGTTAAATATGTGCTTCTAAACTTCAATTGACTAAGTTTTATCTGGAATCCAGCAGTTTTTTATTCTTGTTCGTTTTTCACATAATTAGAAGATTAATTAGTGAAAATTAGATTAAAGAAAAACAAATGTATATTCAAAATTGAAGATCAACATTATTTTTACAAGAAAATAAATCACACCTAATAAAATAAGGGCTAATAAATTAAAGTACGTAGTTTAAACATTTTTCTCTAGTACAGGTTAAATAAATTCACGTAAGTAGTAACAGGCGATTCCGGTCAGCATACCGAGAAAGAAAAAAAATCGCGTAAGTAGTAATAGGCGATTTCAGTCAGCCGCGAGCGGAACACACGCGTAAGTAGTAACATGCGATTCCGGTCAGACTACTGCGAAAGAAAAGAAATCGTGTAAGTAGTAATAGGCGATTTCGGTAGGCCGCGGGCGGAAAAAACGCGTGAGTAGTAACAGTCGATTTCGGTCAGATTACTGCGAACAAAAAATCGCATAAGTAGTAATAGGCGATTCCGGTCAGCCTACTGCGGGTGAAAAAAATCATGTAAGTAGTAAGAGACGATTTCAAAAAGTTAATGTAAATGGAAAAATTGCGTATTTAGTAACAGACGATTCCGGCCAGCCTACTGCGAAAGAAAAGAAATCGCGTAAGTAGTAATAGGCGATTTCGGTCAGCCGCGAGCGGAAAAAACGCGTAAGTAGTAACCGGCGATCCCGGTCAGACTACTGCGAAAGAAAAATCGCGTAAGTAGTAATAGGCGATTCGGTATTAGTAACAATTAGATTAAAGAAAAATATATATTGAAAAAGTAATTTATAAGAAGATGAAGAATTTCTCACGTTATATACTCGCGGAAGGCGCGTTGAATGGTACGAGCGGCCTTGTCTTGGCGCTTCCATATTCTCGTGGAAGACACTATCTCCAGCTCCTTCCTCGTGGGGAACTGTTTTTTGAACTTGACGTCCATTTGCTCCTGGAGCTTTTTAAAGTCCTCCGACTCTTCGACGTGACCGAGGACGTGCTTCACCAGCGCGTGCAGAATGTCGAGGCAGTGGATTTTGTTACCCTTCGCGATAGGAAGATTAAAGCTCACCAGCGCTACGACATTTGGCTTTGATATTCCTAGAGGCGGGTCGAGGCTCGCGATAAAATCGCTCAACTGGGAGAACCTGATGAACTGCGTTGCGTGTGGATCGTATCTGAGGGTTACAAAGAAATAGGCGAAAAAGAAAGTTTTTACAATGTCGAAAAGTAATTACGTATTTCTTTTTATTGGGCAAAGACTCTTACTTTGACCACCGGATGTAGAACATCTCCAAGTCGTCCTCCACTATGCCGATCTCCTCCTCCTGGTGTGCCTGATTGAAGTTCTCAAGGATGATGGCGATGTACATGTTGATGACTATCATATAGTTAATGATAATGAAAGACGAGAAGTAAGTGATCGCCAGGAGTGGATAGCCGCAGTCTCCATTCAACTTGCGGCTGGTGGGCGTGGGATCGCAATCCGGAGGTTGTACCATCAAAGACTCAAGTACGTCGTTCCATCCGGCGGACGTCATCAGGCGAAATAACAGTTGCATACTTCGACCGAATGTCTCGAAATTCGTCTATAAAACGTACAGCAGACCGTCTTATTTTTATATTCGACTTTGATTGTCGAGTTATATTTTACTAGCTACTTTAACTCAGGTGTGTGTAAAAGTTGTTTATTACGGACAATAATATTAAAATTTTCTAGAAAGTTAATGTTCAAAATCGCTCAAAATATGAATATTTTATTAAAGAAAATAATTACAATATCTTAAAAACATATTCTGCAAGGTTATTTTTTTTTCGTATAAAAGGTAGGTAAGTAGTAACAGACGATTCCGAAAAGACTTCATCAGAAAAACAAATCGCATAAGTAGTAACAGACGATTTTGGAAAAACTAGTAGGGATTAAAAATCTCGTAAGTAGTAACAGACGATTTTGGGAAGACTACATCAGAAAAACAAATCGCATAAGTAGTAACAGACGATTTTAAAAAACTAGTGGGGATTAAAAATCTCGTAAGTAGTAACAGACGCTTCCGAAAAGACCACACCAGACGAACAAATCGCGTAAGTAGTAACAGACGGTTTCGGAAAGACTAGTGGTAACTTATGAAATAGCCGTAAAATAAACAAAAGTACAATATCTAACTGTAGAGCGTAAAAAACCGTAAAAATTCTTACCATATCGTCGAGGGCACCTTGCTTCCGCACGTGGCCAAACACGGACATGCCGATGATGGCGTAAATGAAGGTGATCAGGGCGAGTAGCGCGCCGATGTTGAAGAGCGCCGGCAGACTGACGACGAGGGCGAACAGGAGCTTTCGGATGCCCTTGGCTGCCTTGATCAGCCTGAGTATCCGACCGATCCTGAAGACTCGCACGACGCGCAAGAGCGTCGGCGAGACTGGGAAGTCTATCATTATGTCCTCCATCAGAATGCCGAGGATCGACGCAAGCACCAGCAAGAAATCGAACAGATTCCACGGTACCGTAAAGTAGTGGTAGCGCAGCCCTATTATCTTGACGATCGCTTCAAGGCCGAAGACCGTCGTGAAAAAGGCGTTCGACACCTCCAATACGAAGAATATCACGTGCGGCTGGTTGTAGTGCTCGATACCCATCGTTAGCATGTTGAAGAATATCAGCACGAAGATTGCTATTTCGAATCTGTTACACAATTGCAGGAAACAAATTTTAACGACATTTTTTTAAAAGTATACTTTTTTATCGCGAATTTCATTGCATAGGCCAGTGTAAAGCAAATAATACAATATGTACTATAACTGCGCAGAGTATTTGTTTTATTAATATGTATAATAGTTACGTGCATTATTTAAGTTCTAAATCACTCGGTGTATTATTTATTCAATTATGTACATTAATTTTAAATAAACATTAGTAGAAATGTATGTAAATGTATAAAAGCCTAACTTGTTTAGTGCACTATAGTTAATTTACAACTATTTATCTCTTATTTTTCGTAACTGAAATATAAATATCAGAAAAAAATTATTTTTCAACGCGAGAGAACTAATAAGTGAATTCAGACAATTTAAAGTGAACAAAGAATAATTGAGGCGTGCAAGCGAAAAAGCATCGATGAACTCGCTAAACAGCGAGGCGCAACAAATTCGCCGCCGGGGGATCGGCGGCGTAGCCGGCGCGCGCCTCGCTCGGCCCGACACGCGAGCCCAGACGTACGATCGGAATTGCCAAATTAGTCGGCGGGCCCGGCGGCCGCGGGCTTCTTCTCGCGGATCGATCGTCAAGCCCGGGGCTCTCCAGCGTAAGTCGGGTGACGAGGCGCGACGGCCCGGGGATGCCGCCGCGGGCGCCCCGGAAGCGGCAAACTAGCGGCGATTAATTACCTCCTCGAGTTGGACAGGTCGTAGAACATGGCGAGAATCTGGTTCATCGGACGTTTTATCACCTTCTGCGGCTTTTTCCGGCCGAGCTTCTTCATGGCAGTGTAGTAGTGTTTCTGGCTCTCGGTCAGAAACATTTCTAGCACGCCACCCTCGTACTAAAATTAGAAAAGGGGGCCGATTTATTCGTCGTGAGATTATCAGTTAATTGAGTTTCAATTATCTGCCGCTGATTCCGGCTCTTATCTTCAACTTCTGGCCCTGTATGCTTTACGGCTCTATTATATCGATCTCGTGGCTCGCCAGCTTTATTTATCGTCGCGGATAATGGGCCGATGATAGAACTTTTCATTATATATTGCTAATCGACAGCGGCTTTATCGACTCCAACTTTCTTTTTTTTATATTTCGATTGTAATATTTGCGATTCAATTTCAGATTGTTCCGAAAATTCCCGTTACTCCGCTCAAGGGTCTATATTTGCAAAACTGATCGCAATTCGAATCTCAATTTCCTTTAAAGATTAAGGGGTGGGAGGAAAGGGGTGAATAGTAAGAAAGTCGCTCACTTTTTTCTTAAGCATATTGAAGTTGTCGATGATAACTCCGATGAACAGATTCAGGGTGAAGAAGGAGCCGCAGACGATGAATATCACAAAGTAGATGTAGGCGTAGAGATTGGCCTCGCGCTGCGGCTGGAGATCCACGCCCCGCGCATCGACCGCGTCCTCCATCACCTCCATCCAACCCTCGAAGGTCGCCACTTGAAATAGGGCCAAGTAAGCGATGCCCACGTGATCGAACGTGATCTTGCTGTTCTCCCAGGTGTAATTCTGCCGCTCGCAATCCTCCTTCGTGTTTACCACCTGCCGCCGCGATCCGCGCCACCGGGAACAAACGACCAGCCCTCGTCTCAGAGACGTCTGTCCGCTCGATCATTCGCGCGCTCCATCATCCTCCCCTCCCCTTCCCACCGTCGGCAATCTCGATCTCCAATTTCTTTCTCCTATCCCAGCATACGTGTTTATTACGCTGATACTCCCCCGGGAGGATTCGAGATTGCGGATTTGGGGGAGGACGATTTTCTCTTATTTACTATCATTGCGTCCCCTTATTAAATAGCATCTTGTTGACCGATTATACCCAAGTTTCTTTATAGGTTATGATCATAACTCCGCGGGGAATACAATGTCGGGTCGGTGGATTATTGCGGGTATAATCAGTCATTAAAGAAATAGTTCTTGCATTAAGTAAAAAACTTACGGATATGTCGAGCAGCATGCGCTCTTCATCGAGGCATTTGAAAAACTTGCCACCGAAAAACTGCACGCCCATGATGGAAAAGATCAGCCAGAACACGAGACAGACGAGGAGCACGTTGAAAATACTGGGTATAGCGTACATCAACGCGTTCACTACGATCTGTGAAAAGCATGTTTCGCATGAGATTCGCGGAAGTTAGCTACATGCCTCGTACTTTGGAATTTCAATATCGAATTTCATCCGACAGCGTGTACAATCGCGCGGATGTCGCGTCTTCATTTAGCGAAGCGAACTTGAAGGTGCAAGGATAATTTTAATTTGACGCGCGCCTTTGACAAGTGAAAGACAGTGCGCAACTCACCCTCATGCCTTGCCACCGGGAAATTGCTCTCAACGGCCTCAGTGCTCTCAAGGTTCTCAGAGAGCGCAGCACTTTAAGGTTTTCATTTTCCTCTATTAGGAGACTAAACGTGGATACCTGTGAATTGAAATATTCATGTTAATATGTCTCTTGTAAGAGGCGAAACTCTACGCCTTCATGCCATAGTGAAGAGGCAACGTGATGTATGAAACTACAATTACTTTTATCCTCAAATATTTTATTGTGCAAAATTAGTTGATGGCCAAAGGCTAGAATATATAGGATGTAATTTTATGAAATCAATAAATTTTATTAAAAATAGGCTATGTATATTATCAAGTCAAAGGCTTCTTAACATTACTATAGTATAATTTAAATAATAAGAATATTATTTATTTGTCGAGTAATTTCAGGCTTTTCGACATAAATTTTTATCAGCAAATTGTCTTTAATTTCGTTCCATTACAATTTGACCTGAAATTACTGTTTGTTAAATATGTAAGAAGGCAAGACATTACATTATGATTAATTTTAAAATCTACATGCTAAGTATATTGTTAAAAAATAACGTGGAGGCATTGAATCGAAAATCCGTACGAGTCGATCCGTCAATGCAAGCTTTAGCGCATTGTAAAAAGATTTGGTGTTGTATTGAAAAATGGACTCGAACGGATTGTTCAATACCTCAATTCCAATAAAGCTACTCTTTATATAATCACGAAAGATTGGCACTAGATGAAAAGTGTGCTTACGTCAAGATGCTTCTATATATAATCTACCGACTATACTCATGTATCGTCATTGTTTTGTAAGTTTATTTTAAGCAAAATCTTCGTGATTTTATATAGAGTAAGAAATCTTACTACGACAACCTAATTCAATTGTTGACATTTTTCACGACACCGTCGACGTATATAAATAAGCAGGCGCTATATATACGCAATCCGCTCGCGTATTCAACTGTGGAAAAATACCAACAATCGAACGGCTGTCGACAACAGGATTTCTTACTCTATATTTTCGATTTAATGGAATGAATAGCCGTTACATGGTATTGCGCGTAATATATTGTACGCACTCATCTGTTGATAAAAAGCCTGTGAGTTCGAGGCGATGTACCTTTTTATGATATAAGAAAAAAAGTAAGCAAACAAGCGTAGCGCAAAGTAAAAGCTTATTAGGTAAAGTATAAAAAAGTTTCGAAAGAAATAATTGGATTAAGTCAAAATAAATTATGTACAAGATTAAAGAACTTATTCGAGTGCCAAAAAGCATTATTTTCGCAGTGGTGCCTAAAAAAGTGAGCCTACGCATAATAATACTTAATAAATGTTCCTTTTTCTGCTGGATGGTTTGATTATGCCGAACGGGGCGTATGATTTCGACGTACCTGATTCCGGTTAGGTGACACATAAAATACACAGACATAAAAGACGAAAAACACGCAGAATGATGTCTTTTGCTATACTCAAAGTGCCAATACAATTATGTCACACTTATTTGAAAGTGTAGAGCGAAAAATCCCTGGCATATAAATTATTATCAAAAATACGATAGGAATTGCACATATTATACATCTATAATTCATATTTTCTCCTTCATTTTTTAATTGAAAATTATTAATTTAAAAATAATACACTTTAATATTGATTGTTTAATTTTTGACAATTAAACGCTAGATATGTCTTAATAAATGTTAAATACATGTAATTCCTTTCAAAACCACAGAAACCCTGGTGAACATTTTAATATACAATAAATAAGTCATGCTCCAACGAGTCTAAATTGAATGGCGTCGGTGATATCGCTTGAAGAAAGTTTAAAAAATAATAACGTGTATATATAATTATTATTAATTAATATTAAAAAGCGAAAGAGTAATGTTCTGACACTTACGAAAACGATTATAAAGTCCAGGATTGTCCAAAAACTGGTGAAGTATTTACAGTAACCCAGTGCCAGCCATTTGAGAAGCATTTCTATGCCGAAGAGCAGGCAGAACGCGAGATTGGTCCAGTAGAGGATCTTCTTGAGGAAGGGGTTGTCGTCGAGGTAGATGTCCTCGAAGCAGAGCGTAATGGAGGAGGCGAAGATCAGGACGAGGATCATCCACTCGAAGGCAGGCGTGTCCACCACCGAAAGCACCGCAGTCCGGATCTGAATCCACTTTTTACCGAGGTCCGTCTCCAGGCACTTATTTATGCATGCGCACCTAGTGTTCATTGCGGGTAAGACAGAAAATTAATGATTATAAGGGTTCTTTAGTAAGGTACGTTGCTCGTAGCCAACACATATAGACAAGCGGTTGAAAGCGATTTAAAAAAAAAAAGAAATTGGAAATAAGCAGCGAGTCTTACTTTTCGTAACAATGTTGAGGAAAACAGTCCTGCGGTACTTTCGGCGCTTTGCTCCTGCCGAAGCCAGGAAAGGACTCCATCGCATCGATGTACCTTCCTTGGCTGTCTCTTCTGCCACCTACCGTCAATTCATCTACGTAACTGACAAGCGTGTGCCAGGGTCTTCTTTGGGTTAACTCTTCCTTTTTTGGCGATTTCTCCTCAGATTTCTCCTCAGAGGCTGCCGCTTCCTCGGCCTTACCTGAAGCATCTTTGAATACCGCCATCTCGATGGTTTCCGGCTCTTTAACGTCCTTCTTCTCCTCCACTTCCTCGAGTTTGATGGTCTCTTTCGACGCTTCCTGATCTTCGCTACTACTGTAAGGTGGCACGTTTTGACGGTATATGGGCTCGTAAGTGAAGACCGGCTGGTTCAAGCTCTCCTGGTACGATCTGTTGTAGATATTGTCCTTTGGCAGGCTCAGCACTGTCTCTTGAATCGCGTACTTGTCCTTCTCCGACTTGTCCATCACCTCTCTGACGATCTGCTCGAGCTTCGTGTTCTTCTCGTTCTCCGAGTCTTCTTTTTTGTACTTCTTCTTCCGCACGATCGATCTGATCCGATCGAAGGATCTGGCGAGCTTCGACTCTTCGCCGACCTCTTCCTTCTTTTGTTTCAATTCTTCGGAATTGAAGCTGTTGAGCAACAAGGCCAAGAAGAGGTTGAGGACCATGAAATTGCCCATCACCAGTGCCGGCAGAAATATGAAGAAGCAGGTCTCGGGACCTTCGTCACGCTCGGCTCTCATGCAATCCCACAGGGGCTCTATCCATTCGCCGCAGAGGATGCGAAAGATCATCATAAAAGAGTGGAAAAAGTCGTTGAAGTTCCACCTCGGCACTGGATCCGGCTCGAACTTGTCCAGCGTGTAGTCTTTGCTGAACAGCTGCATCCCTATCACGGCGAATATGTAGATGACGATGACCAAGACGAAGGTCAGATTACCCAGGGCCCCGATAGTCGAGATGATGATGCTTAGCAGCACCTTCATCGTCGTCCAGGACTGGGCAAGCTTGAGGACGCGAAGGAGACGCAGACCGCGGATGACGGATAAACCGTCGACGAGCTCGAACGCGAGATCTATGAGCGAGGCCGAGACGATGATGAGATCGAAGTTGTTCCAACCGTTGTTGAAAAAGTCCTTGCTGAGGGCCAGCAGTTTCAGGAAGCACTCAAAGGTGAAGATACTGGTGAACACTTTGTTGCCGATGTTCAGCGCTTGGCGTATCGACTCGCTCATACCGTGGTGCTCCATCGCCAGGAAGCCAGTGTTCAAAACAATGCACAGGGTGATAGTCAATTCGAAAAGCGGATCTCGTACCACCTTATTGGAGAATTAAACACTTCAATTGCTAGATCTTTCGGTGATTTTTTTTTAATAGCAGGGTTTCAAAGTGTATTAGCTGTTTCGTTTATGATTTCATTTATTTACCAGAAAAGACCCAAATACCTTGCACAATCAAAATCAGTTTTCATCTACTCATTGGAAGGATTTTCGTTAAAACTCACTTGAGAAAAGATTTACGAAAATTTTTCCAACAAAGTATCCAACTCAATGATTTTGAAAATATACAAGCAATCGAAATCTTTATCACAACTCCTTTGCGTGCTCTAACGTTTACCAGTATGTTTAAAGCCAGTGTTTTAAATGTTGATTCTACTAAAGAATTGTCAAAAGAAAACCATACCTTGTACAAACAGTTTTGAAAGCGCAGCCAGCCTTCATAGTCGACGCAGCACTGGATACACCTGTCGCAATTCCGATCCGGCAAATCGTCTGCAAGCAGAGGCGAGAGGCTTCCTTGAGCACCCTTGTCGCAATTTATCCCCGCGCTAACCCCCCGCGCCGCGCGTTATCTCCGACGCCCGCGAGAGACCCTCGTCAAAAGCCGCGGGCGCGGATAAACAGGGGGTCGGGCGCGCGCACTCACCTAAAACGACGATGTGCGAGAGATACTCGGGCGGCAGGGAGTACAAGTGCTTCTTGCTCTTGATGCCGTTGCACTTGAGCACGCGGATCTCGCGGTTGCTCGTCCTGACGGAGACGGTGACGGGCGCCGGCGGCAGGTACTCCTGGCCGCCGCGCGTCGTCTGCTCCTGCAGCTGCAGCGGCTGCTGCTGCTGTTGCTGCTGCTGCTGCAGGTTCTTCCGCTTGTCGAGGTGGTGGCGCTCCTGCAGCCGGTGCTCGCGGTGGTGGGCGTGCTGGGGGTCGCGGCGCTCGTGCTCCTCGGCGGAGGTGACGTCGTCGCCGTCGTGGTCGTCGACGACGCCCGAGTCGTCCATCGAGGACTGCTGGTTGCTGTTGTTGCTGGCCTGCCGCGACTGCAGCATGTTGCGCGGCGCCAGCCTGTGCACGACGTTGCTCTCCGCGGGGAGGCGCGGGGGCGCCAGCGGCTGCTGCTGGATCTGCTGCGCCGGCTGCTGCTGCTGCGGTTGCTGTTGCTGCTGCTGCGCGGATTGCTGCTGCTGCTGAGCCCGCTCGCCGGGCTGTTGCTGTTGCAGCGGGGACTGCAGAGGCAAGTGGGACGGCCGGACGCCCGAGTGCCGTGGACTTGGACTAGGACTTGGCGTCACAGACCTACATTTTTTTGCTCTCGGGTTAAAATGTAACTTTTGGACGAAGGATTGCAAGGAAGTTGTTTGTTTGTTGAGTAGAGGTTTGATTAGTCGGGTGATCGTGTGTGACTGTAATTTTGTGGCTGATGTATTGATTTTCTGCTCCTTGTGATAGTTTCAAAAACTAAGCATCAAAATCGATTTTTACTTCGTGAAAGTTGAGAAAGCTATTGCTGGAAGTGAAGAAAACTAGACTACGTAACATCAGAAGTACAAGTACATAATGCAGTTGTTGTCTGACGTGTGTGGAATATATTACTTCAGGTACACTCTCATATTTTCTAGAATAATGCAAGGATGAAATACTCGTTTTTCATGGTTTTATGTATTCTTTTTTTTAATATAGCATCGAATATATTAGAGAATAAATTAAATTTCTATCGCTAAGTTTATGAACAATTAACGCGGCTATTAAAGGAAGAAAGATGTGGACTATTAATAGGATAGCACAGCATTGCAAGTTTAATAGGGCAATGAAAGACGAATTTACATTATTTCGTTAGACAGCATTACACGGGCCGCATTTAATTATGCAAATGAAGACCAATTTTCGTTGTCGTACGAAAGCATCAAAAGTAATATATCCATCAGTACAACAACTTCAGAATAACAATATACTAATTGAGATTGTATCCTTATTTTAATCGACTTTAGTGCCCCCGACCCTCCGAAAAAAAGCTCAACGATCTCCCCAAACAATGTGGTTAAAAAAAAGAGAGAGAGAACTCGCCCCGAGTCACGAAATCCCGAGAAAAATGTTTCTCCAGTAGTCGTCCATTATTAATCCCAAAGCCCCCCAAGATTTCACGCGCCGCTACTCGATAAGTTCGCGCGATAATGCAGTCCCCTCCCCCAAAAGCCGCTCGATTCTAATGTGCGATCGCGCGCGAAGGGAAAAACTTTTCCCCCGAGTCAGAAGTAAAAAAAAAAAGGGAAACGAACCGGAAGAAAGGCGAAAGCCGACGCATTAACAAGCGCAGCGAGTAAAGAAATCGCGCCGGGGTAGCTCGGCCCGAGAAATTGTATCGTCCGCCGTCGTCGTCGCCGCCCGACAAACAGAGCCGTAAAGTGAGCGAAATCGATAATCGCGCCGCGGCGCGCGTATGCACGAGTGGGAGCGAGAGGGCCGGCGTGTGCACGGGGTTCACGTTGTTGCGCGCGTCGCGGGTCACGCGAGCCGCGCGGGCAAAAAAAGGGAGGAAAATATAAAGCGCGCGCGCGGGAAAAGGGTGGCCCGCGGTAATCGGCCCTGCTTGCCTTTCGATGCGAATCTCGTTGCGGGTTCGTTCGCGACGGCTCGATTTTCGGTGAAGAGAGGGGCTGTACGACGCGAAGAAAAGCAGCGGGATTTATATCGTTTGGTTTATAAAACGCTTTTAAGGGGTGGCTATAAAAGCCGGCTTTTAAAAATAGCCTTTAGCTCGTCTACAAATAAACTTCGCTGCTACTTTTATTTAGCCCAACTGTAAATGTTTTTGCCCTGTTTTTTTTTATCGCTGCTTTAACTTTTTTTGCCGAGCCTTGTTTATTCCCCTTCGGAGGGGAAAAAACGCGGCGAAAGGCGTCGTTGGAGAAGCGGGCGAGTGATGTAAGTGGCGCGACGATCGGTAACGGAAAGTTTGACGAAGAAAAAAAAAATGAGCTGCGTGCCCGTTTAATTATTTTCGCGTCAGCGCGTATATGAATCTGAAAATCAAGCTCCAGTTTAATTTATTGACTCGCAAGCTGGAGTAATATAATTAAGTTCAAAACTAACTTGGATAACAAGTTTTTGCTTTAAATGGAAACGCGACACAACGTTAAGTTTGCTTTCAAAGTTAAATGTCCATTATTGAATCGATCCGTATTGAGATTCCAAACATTGATATCGCATCTTTGAAATAGTGGGTCACTCGAACTTTCTACACCGAAACAATACAAAAATGGCACCCGCGATAAATTGTCGCGCGGCCACTCGGGGTCTATCGAAAATTAGTTGGGAAGAAGTATTCTTTACGTACTTTATCTCGACAGCTAATGAAAAGTATAACTTTAGATTGACGGAAATTTAAGATGGCTCCAGTATATTTTTTCTGTAATTGTTTAATGGGAGTTTGTGTGTTATTGATTTCCTGTAATTATTTTATTGAATATTTTTATCTTATGCGAGTAAAGAATTAGGTCACTTTTTTTCAATTTTAGAAAAGTTATACGAGAAATTATAGAGCTTGTTAAAGTTCGTGGGCGTCACGGCAGTGTAGAAATGTTGTCATGCTGTAGTAACGTCATGCAAAATTTTATTACATTTCTAAAAGAAAACCTGTGTAAATTTTTTATTGTTTTAAAAAAAAACCTTAATTGCATTTTTTGTATATTTGCAGTCAACATCTCTACTATACCATTTTACAACTTTTTAATTCATTTCCAAGAAAAAAATAGAAATCTTTAATCTTTTCTCCCTTACTTAATTAAAAGTACCTTTGGTGAACTTCCGATTCATTTTATTCAAAACTTTCTCTAAAAGTCTCTGAATTACCATAAATCAGAAATTCATCTTTCGCATAGATAAATGAAAATCAGACGTTAAGCAAATCGCTCAATCCAATCAGAATTGTTTATGTCCCCCGGGAAGTAAAATCGATCCCCACGCAAAAAGAGAAAGAACGAAAAAAGGTCAAACCTGCTGCGATTTCCGCCGTTTTTTTCGTGGCCCACGGTGCTCCGGCCGCGCTTTCTTCTGCGGGTCCGCTTGCGCGAGTAGCTGCTCAGCAGCACCCCCTTCCGCGCGTCTATTTTCTTCTGCTTCTCCTTCGTCAGCGTCTTGATGTTGATCTTGGTGGGGTCGAAGCTGAACGTCGAGTCCTCGCGGTGGTCGGTCAGGTCCTTTCTCCTTTCCTGCGGATCCACGAGCGCCCCTCTTTTTTTAATCCCGGCCGTTCGTTCGCCATTTGCGCTCATGCCGATTCGCTTGTGATTTTAGGAGCCGCCCTCGCCCGGGTCGCCGTATAAATTAACCCGCTACAAGCTTTTTCTACGGTGTAATGTTCGGATGCGGCACGGGTTAACGCACACGAGGGGGTCGGAATTATCGATGGAAAATTAATTATCGGTTTCGGTGTCTGTGATTGATTTTATCGATGTGGTTGCATAATTTTGTCGGTATGCCCCGGAGTTTAAAGCTGTGGTTTTATAAAAAGATGATAAATTGATTGTCGATACGTTTTAAATAATTGCAAGATTCGCATCTAGATTTATTTAATAAGTATTATAAATGCGGAATATTTCGCGCAACGGAGAAAACCTTATTGGTAATAAATCCGCCAATTTTAGGTAATCAATTAAAATTTATTAAAGTGCCACGATGTTTCCGATATTGCAAATTCATTTAAAGCAAATCAGGTTAAAGAGCATCAGGTTATGCATTCCACATTTAATTTTGAAAAAATAATACTTTATCGTAACTCAAATCAACACGAAATAAACGTTCTTTTTATGTACAACCTTATAAAATTATTACGTAATTGAAAGTCAATATTTTCCCCAGCGAATATACAATAAAGCTCTGTATGCATACAGAATTTTCCGCGAATAATACGGTGCATTGTTAGCGTTTACGAAATTATCCTTATCAACTCATCTCCACGTCCGTAATTGAATGAGCTTTCGCATTCTTAACAACGCGTCAATCCGCCGCTGGGCGTTTTACACTCCCCAATAAGGTTACAAGTTACAAATCGAGCCTTATCAGCGGTGGCGCCCGATCGAACGTCGCGCCGAGAGCGGGCAGCCCCGTATCTCGCGCGCGATAAGCTCGAGCCTACGCCACTCGCGGCGGGAGTCACCAGTTTTTTCTCTCTCACTCTCAATCTCGGCGGAAAATCTCCGGAGTTCCGAGAACGGGCTACTCCCGAGCGACGGAGAGCGGCTGCAACCAGTGCGCGTGCAGGAGTACGCCGCGACCATTCGTCAAAGTCAGCGGGAGGCGACCAATTATCGGGCCTCCGACTCTCTTTCCCCCGGTGCAAAATCATTTCCGCAAGCCCGCCGATGAGCGGATACCGCCGCGGCGCGCCTAATCGGGCCATCGATGCGCGCGTTGCGCTTTTTTTTTTATTTTAAAAAAAGTAAAGCGAGGCAAAAGAAGAGTCGGCGCACGGCGGCTGCGATTTTTTTGCGCGCGCGCCTAACGACTCATCGATCGCGGTGCGTAACGAGTCTTTGAATTAATTTATTCGGCCTTAATATGCGAATCGGGCGAGGAGTAATAGTCGGTGGAGGGAGAGGAAGGGGAAGGTGGGATTTTTAGCGAGCGGCGCTAATAAAATTCGTTACCTCATTTGTGATTTCAGCTTCTTCCTCGTAGCTTAGGGCCACGACGGCAAGCATCAGGTTAATGAGGTAGAAAGAGCCAAAGAACACGACCACAGTGAAGAACGTGACGCTAATTGGACCGCAAGCCGACAAGACCTTAGCAATGTACGTAAAACGATTAGTTGTGCAATTAATTATTCGCTATTCGCGGTGTATTGGATTAAGGTTCATGAGCGGCAGGAATTATACTATTATGTTATTACATTATTCACTAATATGTCAATCTTTTAATGCTCAAAGAAAGAATGCCAATAATTGAATTGTTATGCAACACCTGGAAAGTGTGCTACTTTCCTTAATGTATGGTGTGGTTATTTTTTTTAAAAATTAGCCTTAAGAAGGATGGAGGAGATAAAAGTCGTTCTTGAAATTTATCTCGTATACTAAGTCTATGTAAGTGGATTAAGACGAGTGTGGTAAGACATTCCTTTTTTATACCATTTTACCTCAGTATTTTTTTACCTTCTCTGCTGGAAACGGGGCTAATCTTTTAATGACGGAGCAAATATTAATTTTACAAGTAGAGAACTTGAAAAATTATTAAAGTTTTAAAAAGTTATTAGCATCCTTCTTCGACGTCTACGTTATTATAAAAAAGTAGGATTTTTCCGAGCTTACATTATTATCCGCATTAGCATACGTATCTATCCATAAAGAAAATAAAGCGATAAATCAAGGCATGCACAATGAACGGCAAATCAGATAAGAAATCGCGCTCGTAAAAGCAAATGCAATAAAAAAACGAGGAGAGATATATCCCAATGCGATCAATCTCGCTCTATATACCTTATTGTACACGTCCTCCCAGTAATCGAGCGTGATGAGCTGAAAGGTGGTGAGCATCGACCACAAAAAGTTGTCGAAGTTGGTGTAGCCGTGGTTCGGATTCGGGCCCACGCACAGGCACGTGTAGCTCTCGTTGCAGTGCCTGCAAAATTCCACGTCGTCCTTGTCGCATTACGCGGCCCTGGCCAACGACCGCCGCGTTTCGGTGGGTTCGTATCGCCGCGCTCGTTTTTTTCCGCGCTTCGACGCGAATTAAGCGGGGTTTTTTTATAGCGGCCTCGCTTATCCGCGGCTCGTTTATGCAAATAACGACGCGCGAAGAAGATTATGGAATTTCAATTTTAAATGGGATCCGTCGCAACGTTGCTGGGATAGGGCACTCGATGCCTCCTGTTTATTTAATTTACTCTCGCGGTGCTTATTTTTAAGCGGCAGGGATAATCAAGGCGACGGGTATTAAATTTTGAAAGTGCCTTTAAATATAAATACTTTTAAATACTTTCGCGAGGAAATTGCGCAGTTAAGCTTAAAGCCGACGGTTCATCAATTGAATTATGAAGGAGTGCAAAATTGTTTCGCCAAAAAGCGATAAAAATAAGTGTGGCTAATTTTTCCCTAATTGACTGATAATTACCTGTCAGTTATTCCATCTATTTTCCGAATACGCGAACGAAATCTTTTTACGAGCAATTTCCGATATCAATTTTGTTTCGTTTGGCCTAATTTTTTTAAGTGCCTTTATTTTGAAGGAAAAAATTCCGTTAAATTATTCAAGCTATAAAAGCAACATAAATTCGAGAGCAGTCGATAAATTATAATTAGTAGAGGATCCAAAGGGAGAAGGTAAAGCCTCCGAAAAAAGAAAAAGTGATCATTTTTACTCGGGCGAGTCTATCGAGCCTTAAAGAAATATGGCCGTACGTACGTCGACCGTAACTACTGAACCGGCTTTAGCCAAGTAGTGTGACCAGGCGAAGTAGAAGTGGTGGTTTTCGCACGTCGCCTTTCACTTTAAAGAATGTCTCGATTTCCCGGAATTTTCGCAATAATCTGTAACAACTCCTCTTTTTCGCGCTAAAAAGTACAATAAAAAACTACCTTATACCCGTGTGTTTAATACACTTTAATCCAAAAAAAGGAAGAGGTTTTGAATAATACTGAAACTTCTCTAAAGTACATAAAATTTAATCCGTCCTCAAAGCCCCGTCGCCCGTGAATCCAAGTGAAACCGACAGCCGAAAAACCGGAATATTTAACCGTCCGAAATAATTAATACTTTCCCCCCCGCAGTTTTTCGCCTGTCGCGAGCAGCGCGCGGCTGGCTTAATGAAATTAAGCAACTTCAAACGGCTCCGTCCGCTCTCGCGCGACGCACGCCCACGAAACAAAAACACAAATAATTCGCGACTTGCCTCGCTCGGAGAAAACGCCGGAAGCTAAAAGAGCGGAAGGGGCCGAAGCGCTGGCCGTCGAAGCGTTAAAAAAAAAAACGAGCGCGCCGGCGGAAGCTGGCCCTGGGTTGTTCGCGAGGCGACTACCGACCTGGCTCCGGTGACGTTTCCGCAGATGATGGGCTCCTCGTTCTCGTTGAACGCCCAGTTGGACGAGTTCCAAGTCCACCTGTTCCGGGACAGAGGAAGCGCCCGGTATTACACCGATGCATGCGAGCGCGCGCGCGGCCCTGAATTTTTCAGCGCCGTTTGGCCTCGCCTCGCCGCGTTGTCTCGGACTTCCGCGGAGATGAAATTTAAATCTACTTTGAAATTGCTTCTCCCGGCCCTTTAATGGGCAGGGGCGCGCGGCGGACTTTTCGAGTGGCCGCGCCGCGCGAACGGCGAATTGCTTTTTCTCCACTCGCGCCCGCGCGTTCCTGCATGATTATATTTATTATATGCTCGAGCGCCGCGGCAATTCCGCCGCGCCGAGGTCGTTCGGGCCTTTTACTGCCGCCTCTCTCTTTCTTTTATGGAGTCCCGCGCGTTATTCTGATAAAATTTAGCGGTTCGCGCGCTAATTGATAGTATTCTTTTAATCATGCGAATCGCGAATTATTAACGGAGTCGAGAAGCATTCGAGGGTTGATATTGAAAAATCGATGATCGTAAATAAACGAGTGCGCTGTGTGCGCGAGGTGCTCGTGAAACGTTGAAAGAGGTGCTAAATATGAATTGAGCTTTAAAATAAAAACTGAGTTATCCGTGCGTCTCGGTAATAATTGTAATTTAGAAAGCTGCGAGATTAATAGAAAAAAGGGGCTCGGAGAGCAGAGGATCGTACCATCTATGCCCGTTGAAATTTTTCCGTTTTACCTTTCAAAATCTGCTTTTAACGACGCACGCATTCTCCGGAAATAAAAAAGAGGAAAATAATTTAGAGGGGCGCGCGCGGGATTAAAAAGAGAAAAAGAACGGAGTTGATTTTAGTTGAAAAGTGTAAGTAAAACTGTGACGTGCAGCGAGTAATGAAAGCCAAACAGAGGCGGAAAATAATCAAAGATGATGGACGATAGGGAAATTAATGTCAAGCGAGCCCTTAAGCTCGGATTCACTTCCAAAAAGACCGGAAATTAGGTGAAAACGATCTATCCGCGCGCGCGAGCGCGCCCTCTTTTCTCCTTCGTCTTTTTTTTCGAATGTACATAAAAAGCCTTTGTCCGGTGGCGAGCGGCCGAGAAACCCCTGTTAATGCGTTTGCTTTATCTCGAAACATTTTATCGACGATGACTTGTTTATTTCTTTTTTTTTTACTACGCGTCCATTTCTCATCGTTCCTTGTGATTCCTTTAAAAAAATATTACGCACGTCTGCTGGGAGAAAAGCTCGTTCGTTAGGTGGAACAATGCGCGTTTTTCAGGAAATATCGATTGTTATTCTTAGTCGAGAGAGAAGCAATTTTAAAAGTAGAGCTTTTTTTGGAAATATCGATTACACGGCGATAGGCAGGCGAACAGGTGTATCATTACTTATTGAAGAGATTTTATTGTTTTATATTATTGAAAATCAAGATTCAATGTATTCGATAATGAGAATCGACTGAAATATTTGTGATTTTAAACAATGGTCAATCATTAAAGTAGAATAAAGAAGCAAAGACCGAAAAGCACACTTTATTATATAAATTTAATTATTATGTTTATTTTTAATATTCCTGCGCAGTTGGTAGACATATTTCATACGTGATAACTGTTTATTTAGGTCGTATATATTTGTCACTCTGCGCATGAGAATTAAGATACATGAAAAATTAAAAGAACTATTTATTTCTACAAAAAATATTTTTAAATCTGATAATTAAGATTGAACACAAATGACCATTCATTAAACTATAATCTGATCTCGCATCATCGTCATAAAATAAGTTAAACCATAATAAATTATTCAAGTAGAATTAAGCAGCACAGACCAAATAAATACTAATAATTATGTAAATTTTATTTTTGATTATATTTACAAAATACACGGAAAATTGAAGATACTGTTATTACCATAAAAATGTACTCGTTTCATCTGCTAATTCAGATTGTACGCAAATGACCAGTCACCCATTAAACTTTAATCTGATCTCAAATCGTCGCAATAAAAACCGACTATAAATAAGCAAAAATACAAGGTATACAAGTGTCGGAAAAAACTCACTCTCTCCATTCGATCGCCGAGGCATTGAGATCGGGCATGTGCCTGACGCACTTGTTCCTGAGCTCGCCCATGTAAACCTGCAGGGCGAAAAGAGCGAAGACCATCAGGCAAAAGATCGTGAGTGTCATTACCTCGGCGAGCTGCTTGAAGCTGTGCAGCAGAGCGTTGATGATGGTCTTTAACCCTGAAACAGACGAGTGTCGTTTTTTTTATCTCTCCATCTCCATCGCGACCCCCTCCTCTCTCCGCCGTCTCTGGCCGCGCGTCGGGGTGTATTTAAACAGCGACGATGAATAAAGATTAACTCCGCCGGAATTACTGTTGATTATCGCGCGGAGAGTCGTTAGCTTTAACGATCTCGTATTTTCCCGGCGATTTATCTTCCGAATTACGTAAGGAAAGTTGCTCGGGAGGAACTTTTGCACTTTTATCTGCGCGGAGACGCGCGCGGGGTGCACGCGCCTTTCCCGCGCGCGGCCGGAGTTTCGCCCTCTATTTGTCGATGGGCGATAGATACACTCGAGGAGTCGAGGACACTCGACGTCTGTTATCTTGGCCCTCGCCGTGTTTAAAGAGCCGCTGCTAATTGTTCCGGCAAAGGGCCTTTGACAATTTTTTTCTCTCCGTCCTCGACAAAAGCGAGCGAACGCATAGGAGCGTTATATTACAGTCCTTTGAGGAGGCTTGAAATATTTTACAGATCCCCTTTATCGCAACAATGAATCTTCGTTTTTAACTTAATATTATATTCTTCGTCAAAAGCAAGTATTATTTTCTCTTTCGTTTTTGTTTGCCTCTCTTTTTATTTCACTTTGAACAAAACGATTTGGGGCGGGGAAGTACGAGAATCGCCGGGTCTCCATTTGTAAGTAGCGCGCCTTTTTTCGCCACGGCAGCTCGTGATCGCCGCGGAAAAAAGCCCCGAGCGCGTCAGCCACGGAAGCATCAACTCCCGGCCCATTTTTCACGTCGCAGATAAGCGAGACACGCTTAAGCGGCTCTAATTTAAAAGCGCGCCGCGCGAACCTCGCCTGGCGATGAAACGGTCGACGACCGCGAATTTGTATCCCACCTCTCCAGCCCGTCGGCACCGCGCGCGGAGCTTCATTTTTCGGAGGGCGGCACTAAATTAGCGCCGGAACGCCCGGCGACTTTCGGGGCTCTCAACTCGCCATTTGGCGCGAGCGCGCGCGGGAACTTATGCAAATTGCTGGGGTGCGACTCTCCTCGTCGGGGTCTTGTTTTTTCCGGGCCGCCTCGTAGACTCCCATCCCTTGAACTCCTGATGTATCGCGAGCGGTTGGTTGTTGGTACGCGAAGGGGAGATTTTCTATTTTCGAGGCGCGCGCGCTAATTGTCGCTTTCGGCCGCTGGCCTCGTTTGCATAATCAGAGCGTTTATTTGCGACCGCGCGCCGCGAGCGAAGCCTGGCCAAGTTTTATCGGCTTTTTATGATTTTCTTTACGGGCGTCGAGAAACCTCGTGAATTACGGCACGCGCCCCTGCGACGTCTTTTAACGGTGTGTTTTACGAGCCTTATGCCGCGGGGGCATAACTTAGGCGTTAATTGCGGACTTGAATTGGCGTTATGAACGCGTTAAAAATACATTGTTCGTTATGCCTTTATAGTTTTGCAGGTGACAGGAATATTCTGGATGCCGTATCTTTAAATCTTTAATCAAAGGTCATTGTACCTGGGATAAGGAGAGAATAAATTTTAGAACTGAATGTATTTCGTAAATTCTAGTAAAAATTATATTTTTTTTCATTTTAATTTATTATTCTGTAATTGAAGGTAGGTTTTTTTTAGAAAAAAGCCAGCTACTTTTGTATAAAAGTTTAATCATAAAAAAAGATGGTGTAATAAATAAATAACGAAGCTTATTCCCGGAGTGAATCGGCATAAGCATTGCAATCTTATGACGTCGGACACTTAATCGAATTAGCATCTAAAATAACGCGAATCTCCAAGTTTTGTACTACGCGATTAAAATAGAAGTTCTTGTTCAGCATAAAAGCAAAGGTCCCATTAAAATTAAAGTATATTGAAGCTCTAATTGGCTATTTACAATTTAGCTGCTAATAAAATATTTAAATTTAAGTAGCCAACGTAATTTCTTTTCTAAACCACTTTATGTTAATTTTAAAATGAAGCATATTCTTGTTAATGGAATAAACATTGAATGTTATTATGCTTATTAATTGAAAATTGAATTACTTCGCATAAGCATGAAATTATTAACACAAAGATATGAAACGAAATTTCGTTTATGATTAAATTTTCGATCGAATAACATTCATGATAAATTTAAATACCCGTATAATGACGTTTCCATTGTAGACTCGCAGCTCTGCGCATACATAAACAATAAATTATTATAAATTTATTTAATTTCTCAATTTCTTTCCAAAGCCGTATATTTTACTCAATCAAACTGAAAAACCTGCAAAATGATATCTATGGATTTCTCAAGTTCGCGATCAGTCCACAAATGCTTGTAAATCATCGTACGTCGGATTCAATTCCAATGGCCGTCCATAAATAGTGGAAGAGCGAGCGAAGCTGGGCACGGAGGCGAGGAAAAAAGTCGGCAGCATCGAGCGAGGCTCGCGCTTGGCCTCCGCGTAAAAGACGTGCCATTGACCCAGTATACTCTCCAGCGGGCACTTTGTCCGCTGCGCTAGGTCTTTTCCAGCCTCCTCCTCTCCTCCTCCCCTCTGTCCCCCTCGCCGTCGTCGTATAACCGCATCGTTAGGAGGCATTCATTCGCGAAAGATCGAGCGGGTCAATTTAAAAGCTCGGTGTCCCCCTTCCCCCCCGCGCCCGATGAGCGAAGATTGCGATCGTGGGCCGCGACCTTCGTCTTCCATTGTGCCCGAGCTTACGGCCAGTGTGTATGTATTCTTGCGCGTGTGGGAGTACGTGTGGTCGTGGCAAACGCTCATCGCGTGTCAGCCCGAGCCAAATTGCCCCGCGTAGGCTCGACACGAGATTTTAGCGTATTTCGCTCGGTGTGGCGATGTAGATGAATTTTTCATCGGTGTCTATTTCTTTTTTTTCGTTTCTGACTTTCGTATTAATTGTCTCCCTTTTTTCGTTAATTAATGGACGGGCGATTTTTATCTAGAGTGATACGAGGGGGTATATTTAGTTGAAAGCTGTTTGGAGAAGAAGGATCGATGGATGTCATGAGTTTTTCTACGAATAAAAAAAATTATGTGGATGTAATTAATAAATGTTCTTGATGGAAAAAAACTCACTACAGCCTTAATTTATTTTTTACCTAATAATATATATTATACGATCTCACGAAGTAAATCACTTTTTTTCTGTTTTTCTTTTAAATTCTTTGCTTATACCTAAGGCAATAAATAAATAATGATTTTTTTCTAATTTTAGTAACAAATTTTAAAGTTTTTTTTCAAAGCTTATGTTACTTTTGCAGTTCTTTTCAGATCTTTCACCATAGAGTAGGTCCTAAATCAATCTCAGTAAACAAATTAATCGCGCGTCTCAAAGTCGATCGATCGGGGTTCTCGGCAGAAGCCTGCGCAGGTCCCCCCGACAAACTTGCATCTTTCACCGCAATTAAGGCGACGCCACCCCCGCAAACAGCGGCCCGTTAACGAAGCCCCGGCCGTTCCCCGGCGCCCCGCGGCGACGATCATCGGCGTCGCGCGATAAATTCTACCCGAGCCCGGCGCTTCGTTACCGTCTACCTCCGCTCTCCCCTCCCTCTCTCGGGACACCCGGGTTTAACGGGGGCCGCGCGGATTCCGCTTTGACGCGCCGCAGCCGGGAAATAGGCCGCGCGATTGTCGCCGAAGTTTCCGCCGGGGTGCAATTTTGTAACCGCAGTCCGAATGCCAAGTAGTACGTGGGAGAGGAGATCAAAAGGCTTCCGCGCGCGGCTCCGATCCGACGCTTTTCCCGCGCGGTTCAGCGCTTTTAATTTTCGCGCTCGATCGACTCTTAACGCGCGACGATTTGAAGGTTCTATTATACACTCCGGCTGTTTATCGTCTCTCGCATAAAATCTTTTACGAACGTCATATCTAAAGCATCTTATTTCGGTTTATTTTTCAATCGCCGCTAATGGAGATCTTACTGCCTCGTATTTCTCTTCCGCGGTGCTCGGCAAACAAAGTTACTGTTGTATCTCGTGCTCCCTGACCATGACGCGCTCTTCCCTCCCCGAAACGAGCGCTCGGTCCATTGTATACATCAATTCCGGATCACCGAGCGCTCGAGGGCCGGAGCCCCGACCTCTGGAACGCGTTCAATCTTTTTTCCCCACCCCGCCCGGAATCCGATCTCTCGCTCGTCCGGGCACCCCCGACGCGTCGACATTTGAACGAGTTCCAGCGGGACGCACTGCACCCACACCCCCGGTACGAGAGGCGCGCTTGGACTCGCGATGGTGGCGGGTCTCGTTTAGGCGTGTACAAGGAAAAGCGAGCAGGCGAGGATGCATCGACCCGGTGCGGCGCGAGAAGACGCGGCCCATTGGCCCGGCGGCATCCGCAGGAGGTTGCGCCAGGTGCGACTGCGGCAGCCGCGGCGCCTTAACGGCGCACTTCAGCTCGAGAGGCCATCCGCTCCGCGGCGGAACGACACCGGCGAGATTCTGCATTTTTGAATTTTTCGATCTCGCCGGCGCTCAATCTTTAACGACGAGCGCCTCCGGCGAATTTCACGCGGGAATTGCGGTATCAATCGCCGAGGGTCGCGTCGCGCTATAAACAAGTGGCTCTGATTGCGCGCGGCGGTGAAGAGGTTCGTATGGGCTGTCGTGTAAATGAAGAATAAGCGCTTGTTCGGGAGGGGACCTCGGCTCCCCTGTCCGCGAGATGGCCTGCCAAGGAGGGGACGGACGGTCTTTGTCTCGAGTGAAAAATGAAAGGGCGTCTTGTCAAGCTGCTCGGCTTTTTGCTCCCTGTCTCATTTTTCGGAGGTGGAGATGACAGTTTTTGTGGAATTTCATTTTTTTCCCCGCGCGTGATTTTATTGAGACACTCGTAAAATAGATCGTTTGCTTCGCATTAACTTCCCTTCATAAAAGTCGATGTGGCTGCATCCATCAATTTCGTTGAATGTTATTTTTATTCCTCGGGGAACTGTACGTACACTTTTTTTTTATTTTTAAGCTGCAACTATTTATTTTACAACTCGAGCGCAACGCGGACGTTTACGATTATCAGTTTTTACAAGACCTCTATATTTTCGTAATGTATATTTCTTTACGCTTACCTATAGCACTTTTTTTCAGCAAAAGAAATTTTTATCAATGAAATTAAGTGGGATTTACTGCGGAGACCGGATGGAGATTTATGGAAGATTTTAACGCGGATTATTGAATCGTCCGTTTAATGCGGATTTACGTCGATTCGTTTCAGAATTTGCAAAGGTAAAAAATAAAAAAAAAAAAGAAATTCATGGTGTAATCCATTAGACGCTAATTGGCGCGTCGCTTTTATGGCTAACTACAAAACTCGAGCTAAAAAAAACAGCGAATCTCCTCGTTGAACATTTTACGCGGCATCCAAAACTCGTTGAACTATCGACCCGACCACTCATCTTTGCGACACGACACTCGTTTCACGAGTGTACGTACTACTCCGAGCGAAGTGGCTCGGGAGTGCGGGGTGCGCTGAGTTAATGAAATTTAATTTTCGCCGTTTACGCAGCGGGCGCAATCGGGCGCGAAAGAACGGGGGACGAACGAATGGCGCGCCGTTAAGTTAATCGCTCGCGTAAGTATCGCCTATTTCCCGCGGACTTACAATCTAATTTCGGTCGGATTATGCCCCGCGGCGAAAGTATCGTCTCCGAAACGCGGGCGTCCCGGCTCCTTCAAGGACGCCCCTCCTCCTTTTTCGCTTAATTTCATTGACTATCGCCGCGATAAATTTGCAGCGAATTCAATTCGAACGCGGAACTTGCGCTGCTCCACCCCTGCAAATTGAGATTTTGAATATTTCATTTAATTCATTTGAATTCACGAGTGTCTACTTCTCCGAGGGCGTAAAAACGAGCAGTCGAGTGTTTTAAAGTCAGAGTCGAAGTTGCGGACGCTCCGTTTGCTTTTACTCGGTTCTGTCAATGATTTTTCGCCGGAAAGTTTCGCCGCCGGCAATTTATGCGGCAGGGTGTAGAAGAGCCCGGAAGCAGCGCGAAATTAGGGGGACAAATTAAACGCGGCCGATGAAATTCATTATGCAAAACAGCTGCTCGGGCCGCCGAAGAGAGTACACGCGACGGCGCCCCGCGGCTGATAAGCGCGGGAAACTTGCGCGTAATCGTCCGCGCCGCGGAAAAATTAAACAAAGTCCGCGAGCCGCCGGAACTAATTCTCGCTACTTTTGAAAGCGGAGACGCGGGATAAAAAGGTGGCGCGACTTTATGAGAAAAGTTTTTCGCGGCCGAGATTAAGAGCCGCGCTGTCTCTTTTGTCGGCGTGCGGGATTGTAGAATTTCGCGCGCTCGGCGACATCGATCCGCGGTGTCTCTTACGCCGCGCGCGCGATATGACGACTACGCCGATCGGCTCGCGGGCGGAATTCGCTATTAAGGGGAGGGCCGCGCGCGGAATTTTAAAGAGGCCGCGGGCCGCATATCTCGCGCGGCAGGCATTCGATAAGCCGGCCTGATCCTCGCGGGGGTTTTAAGAATTTTAATATGCGAGTGGCTCGTCTCTATCTCGCTTTGTGCTTTTTGAGGCGCGCTGCGTTTAAATGGAGAGCTCGATATTGCATCCGTCGAGTGGCTGTGCGCAACGGTACAAAGAGCGCGCCGCTTCGATTAATCTTTATTCAAGACGCGCGGATAATCGACTTAACTGAAAGTGAGGAACTCCTTTCTTTTTCGTCGATGAGATTTAGCGTGTTCTTTGGGAAAATTCGGGAGCAGCGGCCGGTTCGAGGTGTATTGACTTATTCTGTAGTGCGAATAAATTAAAGTAGATAATGCCCCGAGTGCGGCGAGATGCCGAGGTTTACTAGATTAATAAAGTGCCGGAACTTTTGAGCAGCGATAATATGCAAATTGGGTTACTCCTTAGCCTCTGAACCCCACCGCCGTGGAACTTTATCAGCTTCGGATGCACTTATGCTTTCAAGCAGATTGCTTGATCAAATATCATTTTTTGTTATTATCTCGCAAAATCAGTATACGAGTATTAAAGTTTTAATAGTAAGGAAAATTAATCGCAAATTTCGTGTATCTTATTTGTAGCTGCGCGAATTTCCAGGAGGTCGAGCGGCACTTGAGTAACGTCACACGAAATCTGCCGGCAAAGCGTGCGCGGTGACCGCGGCGATTCGCCGAGCTTGCGATTTTCTAATGCCGCTGTCAATTTGCGCGCTCACTCGGCCATCATTGCGTTCCCCTTTCGCACGACCGATCGGCTTATTGTTCATAATCACCGGGGTCAGATCCCATAGTTACACGAACGCGAGCTGTCGAATGTCTCTCTAATTCTGCGCTTCGTTTGATTGTATCTGAAATTTGACGCGTATAACATTTTTAGAAAAAACAGGATTTTAAGTTTCTTTGTCTTAAACAGTAGTGAATATTATCCTTTCGAATTTGCGAAGGCGACGATGTGAAATAAATGCATCATGGGATTAAATAATATTTATACTGCGTACAGAGGCTTTGAGCTTGAGCCTCAGACCTTCAAATGCTTAATCCAATATTGCAGTGAATGAACCGCCTTGGCTCGACTAATCAAAATAATTTGATAAAATATAAGCTACTCTTTTCATTAAATAGACCTCATATTATATCAGGAAATATGTTATTATATTTTTGTTAGATGCACCAGGCTTATGTACAAAAAACTTTTATAATTTAATTTAAGAATACAATTTTAATTAACACTAAGTTGTATAAGGATGACAATTGCCTGCAAGTGTAGCGCAAATTTTAGTTGCTCTATTCCTAATCTGGCTCTCTAGCTGAAAACAAGAAATTGCATTTATTTCAAAGGGTGCAACGCCCTGGAAGGAGGCCCTGCAAGCTCCGCGCTTTGGGATCAAAGAGACCCTTTTACGTTCATCAGCATAAAATCATTAATGCGAATAGCAGGTGCATGAGAATCTTAAAAATCATATTAAAATTAGATTACACTTTTCTAATAATTATCATCATAAAATATAATTTTCTTTTAATTTGTTTTATTTGTTATAGTTATTTGCTATACCTAATTATTTTTTAAATAGCTGGATTATTACAGTCGTGATATTCCTAAGGAAAAATGCTATCCTCACATCCACATCAACACTAACATGAGTGCGTAGCAATATCAGTACGTCAAAAGCATTCAATAAAATCAATAAAGGACACGCTTAATTGAGCTAATTAAAGGGCGCGTCGATGAAAGGCTACTGCAGCACGCATATAATAATTTACGCGACGAGACTCACGGTACTTTACCCCGGTCTCTTTAAACCGGCGTGAAAAAGGACGATCGCATCGCTGAGCGTCGATACGGTAGCTTCACTTTCCGATAAGCCGTGCCCCCCGCCTCCCACGGAGCTTTTAAACGGGGAACTCCGATCCGGCTTTTATCCGCGCGAAAGAGAGGGACGACCGGACGGCCGTCATCGGAGCCCAGCGCGAGCGCGCGCTGAGTGTGTAATGCAACGCCGATCTTACGGGACCTTTTTATACGGTCGCGCGCGTTCAGTATCTCGAGCGCGCCCGCCTCCCTGCCCGCGTCGAGTTCCACTTTTTACTATTCCGGAGCGTCGTTTTTTTTTACCGGCTCACTCGCACGCGTCCGGCCTTCGGAATGGACCAATTTGTTTTTTTATCTGGAACTAACAGCGCGTTTTTCGGGTGCACTTAGAAACGCGCGCGCTTTCTTTTTGCGATCAACAGGTAATACGCGCGCTTTCCTCGGTGATCGACTTTTTCCACGGCCGAAAATTGTCGGCTACCCGAGAGCGTTGAGCGCGATAAAAATGGCGCGCACGCCCTGCACCGCTTCGGCTTTTTTCTCGCGCCCCCCGCCGCGCGTGAATAAGGAGCAATATCGGGGCTTCCCCGGGCGCCATCGATTTCAGCTTTACCGAATTCCCCATTTTTATCGCTTCCCCGATAATATCGGCCGTTCGTGTAACGTCAGCTTGTAAGCGAACTTTATCGCGCCGATCGCCCGGCGATCCCGCCTATCCGTTATCGCTAATTATGCATTGTTATCGAAAAACAAACTCCCGCCGGGGTTGAGTCACGTAACCCGATCCGTCTCCCTTCCGCCGGGAAAAAGCTGCGTACGACGCGCGCACACTCGGCCGGGGCAAACATCGCCGTCGAAATTGACCCCGAGCGAAAACAAAACCGCGTCTTCGCGAGTGTACACCGTACCTACGGCCTCGATTAAACGAGCTAACGAGCGGTCGTTCGCGCTCGCCTCCCACGATAAAAACTGAGCCGTGTATAGCTTTTGTCCGAGCGAATTTAGCCGCGCGGGCTTTACGGGATCCATCGGCGTGGGAGGGGAGAAAAATAATAACGAGGAGGCGCCGACTGCATTACGCGCTCGCCCGGGTAAATTGAAATTTTACTGATTTAAGCGTAGAGCCCGCGGTTCGATCGCTCCTATTTTTTTCATCGCCCGAGGGCGAATTAAGCAGCGGACAGGTTGTTCGATTGTTTGATCGCTCGGTAAATTTTGATGAAGCTTCCCACACTGCGGGGGAGGAGAAATGCGCTGCTAGTGTAATGAATGAAGTTACACCAGGGAGGCTTAAGAAAGAAAAACGAGCGTTCGTTAAATTGCAAATTTCATCGAATGAATGTTCGCGCGCGCGTGACGCGCTTTTTTAGCACGATGTCTTAATCTGACTCAATTAAAATATCGCAGAGCTGTAAGTCGATTATGTTTCGCGCGAATGGATCCGATGAAAAATTTAATACCTTCCAGATGTACCTGTCCATCGGAAGTAAAAGAAAAATTGTCGAAGGTTGAAATTATTGGAAATTGGTATGCATAATTAATCGAAGCTGTTACTTCCATTAACGGACTTTTTCACTTAACTAATTACGGAATCAGGCTCCTTTCGTGATCATTTCACTTTGACCGACGTCAACGTTATTTCTTAAAAAGCGCATCTACATCGTCAATTTTTTTTCGAAAAAAACGACTAACCGATGAAAAAAAAATGTAAAATTTTCGAACTCCCCAATCGACTGCACTCCAATCACCGGTTCATCCAATATTGACCCAATTTTTCCAAATTACCCGTGGGAACGGCGCGATCGGCCGCTTCTCCCTCGGCTAATTAAGAAATTTCCTCCCGCCCTTACGGAGCGCGTGCAGCCCTGAGAAGACTCGAGCCGCGAATGAAAGAATGACGAGGTGAAAATCCAGCGGTGAAAAAAGGGAGGCGGCCCGCGGCGCGCGGTGGCTGCAGCCGCGCCGGATTCGCGCGCGCGTTCATTATTCCGGATCCCCGGGCGCGCGCGCATAATTGATTTAGTATGGCGGCTCCCCGAAGGCCCGAGAGCGCCGAGGAGTATAATGGATCGAGGCCGCGAGTCGATGCCATATAGCGCGGCTTCGATTGCGCGGGACGAGGGGATACCCCCTCCTGCGGGTGTGTGTATATAGGCGGCTCATCCGAGCGGCCGATGATGGACTCGGACGTATCCCCAAGAATGGCAACGACGTTACGGTTATTGGCCGCGTCGAATTTGCCGTCGGTTTGGGTTTGGATGGACGGGAGCGCGCGCGGCCCGTTTGAAGTGGAAAGCGCTATGCGAGCAACGCCGCGGCGGAATTTCGTTATGGCAGCGGGCTAATTGGCGCGTCATTAGCGGGTCGGCCCGGACTGAATTATTTCGGATTTAATTTCTAAGAGCTAAAGCTGCTTTTACGCGACGAACGGAGCTTTGAGCCGCAGGTGAAATTACTCAGCGGTGGGTAAAACAACTCGTGTGACTTTGGGAAACTTGAAATGCTGCTGAGTCAATTACAATTTCAATCAAAAGGAAAGGCGTCTCTTGAGTTTTTGCGTAGTGTAATGATTTGCGAGACGGTTAATTAAGGTACGTTGAATTAGTGAAATCTCACTAAAAATCAGTAAAAAAATCTCTATTATTCTATGATTAGTGGAACAATTTTTTACTAATTTTCGTAATTTTTCACTAATTCAACTGTAGAGGGTACGAAGCATAAGTGTGAGTAATTTTAATTGTACCTAAGAGCAGATTTTTCTCTTTATCGCGCTCATGAAATTTTTGATTTCAAAAGATTCATGACTTGGCGAAGAGGTCGCACGCCCGATAACTTTGACGCGTTTGACAATGGGATTAAGCAGGCAGCCGAGGAGATTATCAAATTTTCACAGCACTTCGGTAGCGTTCATTAACACACTTATTAATTACCGTTGCCACGTCGCCGCGCGACTAATTTAAAAATTTAAAAGAAAGTTACCCCGCCGCTGAGATAATGAGCAATCGTATTACCGCCTCGGCCTGCATTAGTTATAGCCACGCGTGCCTCGTGGCTAATTAAGCCCCTCCCCCTCCCGAACGTTTTTATGCTTCTCTCGACCGAAATCTTCAACGTTCCGGAATTAAATAAAATTTTTATTACGGTACTTGAAGCTAAATTCTTTCATCGCGTGTACGAAAAGACGAGTAAATTGTCGCTGTGTATATAGAGAAAAAAATTGGAGGGGTGGCAATAAAATTCGATTTAGAGAGTGAAAAAAGAAGGACGAGCCGGTCGATATTTATGAAAGCCGCAAAGGGGAGAATTTACGGGGGATAGTTATCGCACAAACACTTACCTGGCATAATTGAAACAGTCTTAAGGGCTCTCAATACCCTGAACGTCCTGAGACCAGCGAGATTACCGACCTCCATGCCTATGGTCGCGTATCCGCTCGTAATTACTACGAAGTCCAGCCAATTCCACGGATTCCTCAGATACGTGTACTTGTTCAGAATGAATCCCTTGGCTATGGACTTTATCACCATTTCTGCCGTGTAGATGGCTAGGAAGATATATCTAAACAAAAAGTAAGCACGCATTACTTAAACGGCCCATATATGTTTTATGGTATTTTTCATTTGTCTTTACAAATATTTTCCTCAAATATTTTATAATAAAAGAATGTTTCATCGCGCAATAAATATTTATGCTCGAGAAATTCTGAAAGATTTTGCCGCGCGTAAAGTTTGGAATGCGATACATTCTTATTTATATGCTCGTGTGTTGAGCGGGAAAATGCTGTACGCATTTTGATGCGAAATATTTATTCGTAGTGTAAAAAATCAGACAAAAGTAAGACTGAAGCCTTGCTTTATTACGTCATGTTAATTACGAAGTTTTACGTAAAAAAGGTATGTTCAGCCCGCATCTGCATTCTCACTTCTAAATGAAAGCCGTTACTTATGATTAAAGCATTTTATTCCGAAACTCGCCAAATGCATTACGTAATTCTCCATTACCGTTGCGCTTTTGAAAATTAGATTTTTATTCATCCTGATGAAATAACACGCTTTAAGAAGATTCTCCCCTCGGCTAATGCATTCGCCAATAAGAAGCTGAACATTCGGGCGCCTCTTTCCTCCTCATAAAACCCGTTACCTAGTCGTAACAAAATACTGGTTAATAAAAATTCGTCGTTTTTCGATAGGTCTTTCAAAAAAGAGATTCGTAAACTCTCTTACGCGCGAAAGTCGTTATGTCTATAAACGTGACGTCCCACTAAATTAATCACCGCCGATCGAGTAAACTTCTCGAAATATCCGACTGTATACTCAAGCTAAAAAATACCCGCTCTCGGATTGTCCGAAATGATGAGTAAACACTCGAGCGATGAGCCGCGCCTAACGATTTCTTTCCGTGTCGGGCAAAGTGGCGTCGGGAATAAAAAAACGCCCCGATCGGGCCGTCATCGGCAGCCGCGCTGATTTAACCGCCGGCGCGTCGATTGGGCGTAATTAACGGCGGGCACGGCTAATTGCGACGAGCGTACACCCGCGAGCGGTCAATATTAATTCGGGCCCCGGCGAAATTTGTTTGACCGCGGGACACAGGCGCGTGTTTACCCCCGGCCCGCCTTTTCTCCACGAATCTAACGAGCGCCTGGCGTGCGAGGCGAAAAATCACGAGGGAACAAAAGCGAGCCGTTGCGTTGTTTCTTTTTTTTCGTTCTCGCGTCGTGTGATTCGAGAGATCGAGATTGGGAGATTCGGAGGGGGAAAATCGCGCCGGGGATCTTCGGGATTTAACCGAGTGTTTAGGGAAAGCCGAGGCGAAGCTGCTTGCCGGAAAGTTCCTCGCTATATTATGAGACCGGAGAACGCGGGATTATCCGGAAAGTTGGAGTATTCAATTAAGAAGTTGGGAAAAATATGATTAAAAACAAGCCGGGGCGATCGTCGCGCTGTACCCCGGACGCTTATTCAAATGAGGCCGGGGTCGCGATGAAAAAATAATTAGGAGGCGTAATTAAGTTATTTACCGTTCAGTTGCGATAAAGTGCATGGAGCACTGACTAAGCGATGTACTTTATGCAAATTCGCTGATTGGAAAAATCTTCTTGATGCGACGCGTAAGTTATATAAGTAATTTACAAATAAGATAGGGATGCAACATATAAATAAACAATTCATAACGATTTTTTTAGTTTTGTTTCTAATACTTATTTTTCTGAAAAACAGAATTTTTAATGAAAATCCCGGTTACTTACAAAACAGAAGCTTTTGTCTTGCAGCAAGTGAACTTTCTCCGAGTAGATTGCACTTTTTAACTTTTGATCGGGTTATATTTTTCAGCGGGGATTTTGAGACAGTTGATGAAAAACAGGATTTGCGCGAGTAAATTTTTCGAAATTTAACGCTCGCGATGACCGGCGCCGTAAAGACCCGCTAAAGCTTCTCAAACAAGCTGACGTTCAAAGTCGTAAAGTTCGTCTCGTTTGCTCGGAGCTTGCGCAGGAGGAATTCCTGGCAGCGAAGAATCTAGGACTTTAAGGCACTAAAATTACTACATGTAATATTATATAGGTAGAATATTAAATTACTTCAACTTTTATACGGTAATTTTGGGAATAATCTTCCTTTTACTATTTATGAGCTTCGATTTTAGTCCACCGAACGAAAGCATTTCAGAAACTCGCGGCGCTTTTGCGAATGCATTTTCAAAGGAACTTTTCGAAAAGCAGTCTCGGAAAAGAACATTCTCAAAGAAAATTTTATTTTCACAATTTCTCGAACGTCTGCAGCTTCGTAAACAATAAACAACTTCAAAGACTTTGCATGCGCATAATGGAAAAAATAAAAATTCGAAGAACTTGAATAACAATGGGATCGATTGAAAATCTCGCTCTTCTAAATGCTCCTCGAAACATTTCACCGAGTCAGCGAGGAATAATTGATTGCTCGGAACTTGAAGATCGAGCGAGCACGAGAAGCCCATTATCGCCGCAGTTTTTCCATCGTCGTCGAAAAGTTTCGAGTGGCCCACTCCGTGCAGCGGTGGGCTATGCGGGCTTTCCGGAAAAGAAGCCCCGGCTCGCTCGTCGTAATTGGTTTTCGCGCGCCCACGGAGCGTCTGATTAATGCGTCGCGATTCGTCGGCGCGGCCCGGTAACGGCTTCGATAATTCCTCGCGGCGCCGGCAATACGTTTTCCCACCCACGGGCAGACGTCACGGATGGCTAAGAAGCCGTCATTTGTCGGCCTCGTCGGGAGCACCGTGGAATCGCTCCTTTCGCCCGGGCGGCGGCAGCTGTCGGCGCATCTCGGCGCGCCTCCCGGAAAATCTACTTTTAAATGCGATTCCTGCGCCGGAATTAGGAGGGCTCAGCGCGGCCGAGAATCGCAGCCGGCCGTATAAGCGGCTTTAATCGGCTTTGCGAGGCGCCGCCGCGAAAATAACGGAGGCTCGACGCTGGACCGATATTTCCCGCCCGGGCTGAGGGAAAATACGCGAGATCGTTTGTTCCGCGGAAGCCTTTCCGGGGAGGCGGGCGATTAGCGAGATAGTTTGAATTTTCAACGTTTATTTTGAATATCTTTTTTTTGTATGGTTTATGAGGTTTTAAAGGGTTTGTTTCGCGATCTGGGAGTGGATGGAATTTCAGTAGACGTTGTGTACGATATTTCAGTGAAGCTGGATTTTTAATTATTTTTCACGAAACAGAGTTACTCGCAGTTTTAAACATTTTCTTCATGCTCTTTAGTACCGTATTTGAATTCAGTCTGATTTACATATACATTTTTTCATCGCTGTAATAAACAAAAAGCAAAAAATTAATATCTCAAGTAAAGTTATAAAATCTGTTGAACGATAACAACAATTATAATTCAGAAAACTTCGAACCAATACATTAGCACAAGCGTTTTTTAATTTTTTTTAATTCCGTTTGACTCAAAATATTGTTCTGCATTTGAATAAACAAAATCAAAGGTAAAATCATCGAAATAAATAATATCTACAAACGTTAAAGTCCGCTTTGATCTGATAATCGGGCTCACGAGAAGGTCGCTGTCGACGAGATCGTATACACTCAGGGTGTCCAAGAAAAGCCGCGGGCTCGTGTCGCACCACGGCTTTACGGCGCTCAAATCCGCGGACTCCGCGGGTTCCGCCCTCTCGGCCCCCCCCGAGATAAGACTGCTCGACGTCGCGATAAGGAGGAGGACGAGTTCCCCGGCGATCCCGCGCGGGCAGTATACTCCCCGCGCGGCACTTCTTCGCCTCCGAGCAGGTCTTTTTTTATTGAATGGAAAGACGCCGTCGTGCTCCTTTACGGCCGATCAATGCGGATTTTACGACCTTCGGCGCGCTCATTGTTTTACCCGCTGACGCTTTTAGCGCTTATTTAGCGTGGATAATTGTCGCGGTCACTCGGCTGAACTTAAACGTGTGAGCGTGAAAAAAAAAATTATCGATCGGCCAAACCGGGATACGGCACAAATGTGTCAATGTTATAAGCGGGCTGGATAAATCGTGCCGCGCGTGTTTTCTTTTAGAAGCACTCCTTTTGAGGGATATCGGTTAAAAATTCAACTGCTCCTCTGCGACAGCGAGTTCCGCAAGAAACTGCGCGACAAAGCCGTATGCATGCAGCTTCCGCGCCCAGCGAGTATAAGTAGTTACGGGACGCGGTACAGGCAGACACGCTTTACAACGCACTCGCAAAGGAGCTGAAGTTTTTACGCTTTTTCAAAAGAGCTTCGCATCCAACCGAATAGAGCTTCTTTACTTAAAAAAAAAAAAGAAAGAAGGTACACGTCTCACAATGGGCTCCCTCGATTTTCGTTGGGTTGCCGTGAATAAAAAAATACTCGATGCATGAATAGTATAAAGGCTGTACTTACTCGGCTTCTTCGACAGTCTCGGTCATGGCTAGGAAGACGCAGTTTAGTATTATGGTGGCCATAACCACGTAATCGAAGTACTGATTCGTGCTAAGGAAGATGCAACAGCGCCTTATCGGATTCCACGGTGAGAAGATGAACCAGCTCTTGGTCGCTGTGAAACGGTGAATGTAATTTTTGCGAAACCTCTTCGACACCACGCAGAACGTCTGCAACAGAGGTAACGAGACACAGTCAGACAAAGGATTTTATTAGCTTTGGCCGTTCGGATTTCTTATTGCGCCAATAAAAGCGAGCTACGGGTGCACGGGCAACGAGTTTCAATTTTCCTTTGTGAATGCTAATGTACAGAACGCGAGTCAATTTAGTCGAAGTCAAGTAAATTTTATTAGGCTTTTTTTGGCGCACTGTGAAACCCGATGTTTTAAGCTTCCAGTATACTAAAGTAAATCTAAATATACATAGAATATTGTAATTTGATGATAATTTAAGTTTATTATCACATTTTATTTGGTAAAATATAGCTAATGGAGAAACTCGAGTGGCTTGACTACATAACTTTTTTATTCGTGTGATTCGCTCTAGCAAAAATTAAAGGCACTGCGTCCATGTCAAGTGTAATGTACTCAACCGTGGAGAACCTGTATCTCCGGACGCCTTGCCAACAAGATCTTGCGGTGGCGTATGTACACAACTGAGGCAGCCAACCCATTGCCGTGAAGGATATCTCATACTCCAGCCAGTGATAAATATATCAGGTACTCTTATGAGCGTTATCTGCAGCTTAGCGCGTTTTATGTGGACATTTGTAAAATATGTATGTGGATTTTACATTTTCGTCAGAATTTAATTGTGTAAATAAAAGTTAATTTTATAAAACAATGTACTTCGATTAATTGTTTATTTCAACACGTAAATCTCATTTTACTGCTCTTTTTATGATTACTTATCATGTATCAAGCGAACAATTATTGGATGATCGGTAAATTGCATGTATAATATTCGTCGTAATTTACATTTGATGCTATCTCAAAATTAATTAATAAAATCAATATTCGTTTATGTAATTTCATAAGAATAATTAGAGATCGCGATAAAACTTTAGAATTCATACAATAATATCGTATTGTTCAAATATCCCCATAAAGTCAATATTAAACTTTCCAGCGTTTCTGTCGATTCTGACCGTATAGAAGTCAGCGCCGCGCCGTAACGCACGAAAAGCGAATACGTCGAGTACGAAATTCGAGTGCTAGACTGGTTGTACCCTCACTTAAATTAGCTACGTAACTAATTCAATTTTGTTTGCACCCTTCATTCAAAAAGTACAATACAAACAACTTTATACGCAGCTGCAACCTGATGCTCCTTCAAAATGAAAACAAAGAAATTTCCAAAAGCATCGAGCTACTCCCCCCGAAACAGCGGATCAATTTCCTTCCCGCACGCGGAGAATTTTTCAATTTTTCCAAAAGCCGATACTCCATCGGACGTTTCATTTCCGAAAAAGAAACGGCGCATCAGCAAACAAAAATGCAAGCACGCGGCGCATACGCGCGAGGGGGGCGAGGAGTCGCAGGATAAACAAAATTTCACCGACTGTTTGTCCGTCGCCGCGGGAGGAGGAGGGCGGCATCCGCGACTGCACAGGCCGCGGGCGATACGCGCGCGCGAGCCGCGTCGGGCGTCCCCGCGGCGAATCGATATAAAGCGGCGATGCACGTGCGCGCGCCCCGATGTTTATTCGGCCCGGAGAGAGCGAAATCCACGCGGGGGGATGAAAAAAAAGGGAGGAGGAAAAAAGTTGGGGCATATGCGCGCGACACGGGCCGATGTATAGGCGCGGATATAGGGAGCTTCGCCGGAAGGGTGTGGATTTTCGGGTGATTTGTGTGGACTACCGGATGATACGTCGGCGCGGATATGCATCTGCTCGCATCTCGTGCTCGCTGCTCTTCAGGTGCATTGCACATTTTCCGCTTTTGAGGAGTATCGCAGGTCGGTGAATTAATAATCATCGACTTATCTGTCTTTTTTTCTTCGTAAGCGATGGAACTTTGAGAAATGTGGTGGTCGTAAATTACTTGACTTTATTCACGATGTATCATGAATTTGGGATGAGACTTTTTATTATTTTATTCATTAGAATGAATTTAATATTTCTGCTTCAATTTGAAATTAAAAGTTAAAATAAATTGTCAATGCATGAATAACTTTAACTGATGTAAATTTAATGACGCAATTATAAGTAATTAAAATTAAATATTCTAGTTATTCTCGTGCTTTAGATGAAAATTTAATTTAAAAAGTTTCTTCTATTTTACATGAATAATTAAATATAAACAATTATAAGCTTATCATACAAATTTATTTAAAGTGACGTTTCCGTGTATTCATTTGCAAATAAATGAAGTAAAATTTAATAATTTCACCTTTTCTATTTTTGACTAATGTCTAAAATAGGTAAAAGTATAGCAGAGTCTATTCTAAATAATGCATAACAGTCGCTTATTTCTATAATATAATTGGTATAGTTAAGAATAAAATCCCTCTGACAGCTTCTTGATGCCTCTATATAGCCTCTACAACTTCTTCGATTTTAATCACCATTCGGAAGTTGAATTCTTTATACCCTCACAGAGCCGTGTAATTTCACTGTGCCGCGTAATCCTCCCTCCCTCCCGCGTGACACCCTGAAATGCACTACAGCTCGATGGCAAAACGACTTCGAACAGTACGCATTTCTTGCGCTCCCTCGCCTTATTGAGAGAAGGCCGAGGGAAGAAGCGAGTCGGGGAGTGTTTAAGGGCCGCTGCTCCACTTTCGTCTCTCTTTCTTTTTTGCAGCGCGCGCGCAGTGCAATAGTTTCTTCTCTCTCTCACTCATTCTCTTTCTCTCTCTCTCTACCTCGGAGTGCTTTAACCTGTATACGCTCCGACTCTCCCGGCACCTCGGAATCTCCGATTTCCGCTCTCCCGCCGCGGCTTCTCCTCCGCTGCTTCCTCTTCTTTTTTTACCGCTCCGCAGCCTCCCGGGCGATCGATGCACGCGCGCGCGCGTCCCCGTGGCCGGGGAATCGCTTTCGTGCGCCTCGCAGGGCAGTCGCCGCGCCGAGAAGGCCGGATTTTCATCTGATTTCGCGGAGGAGCGGCGCGAGCTCGGTGTGGGGTTTCCCGAGCCCGAGGTAATTATCTAGGTGATGGAGATTCGAATTTCACCGGAGCTTTTTTATGTCGATTTTGATGTTGTACGGTTACGGCGTGGTTTAGGGGGTTCGTATATCGAGTATAAAAGCTCGAAAATAGAGGTGGAATTGAAGGGAAATTGCATTATTTTCTTTTATCGACTATTTTAAAGGTTGTTGGAGTTGGAGGGCAATAAAATTTTTATGGCATAAAATTGTCGTTGTTGACTATTTGTCGTCTAACAGGTTCGTATTATCATTTCACTAAGTTACATTGATTCGGTTACTTTTTCAAAAAGAAAATAAATTTTCTAACTGTAAAATAGCTTTACCTTTAATGAAAAAATTCAATAGTATTTTTAAATTACGTTAAAAATTTTTTCTCTGAACTACCAGCGCCGACTTTGGAGATTATTACATTTCAATTAAAAAAAAATTATACCTCGCAATTTAAAAAATACACAAAACCTTTCGTATAAAATTTGATTTAGGTAAACGAATTTCCCTCCACGCAAAAATTGCAGAAACAATTAATAAAGTAAATTTCATAAGTCAATTTGATTTACGGCGGCGATAAATTATATTTTTTCCCCAACTCTAAAAGAATCTATCGCACCGCGTGAGGTTCATATAAAAAAAGTGAACACCCTCCAAAAGAATAAAATAAAAACTCGACCGAGAATAATCAACCGGACGTCACGACAGACCGGATTTATTTTCCGGCCGAGTCCCCAAACGCGCGCTCGCGCGGCTCATCGAGGAGCCTCGATTTTTCCCAAAGCCGGCACCTCGCCCGGGCCGACTTATGCGCGTCACCAGGCCGTGCACTTGTTAGCCACTTACGGCCGGCGCTCATGCATAAATGCATTCGCGGCTGATTGAGTGCTCCCTGCACCTCGGCTGTTTTTTTTGCCAACGCCGCGCTTGAAAAATGAAAGGCAGCGCGCGCGGGCATTTTTCTTTCGCGCGGATGTGTAATAATCGTTTTCGGGCTGATTCGTCCGTCGCGGCTCGTGAGCAAGGATTTTTTTTTTGGGTGGCCAGATATTCTTCCGGAAGCCCGGGATAGTGGGTTTTAAATGGGTTAGTCGCTTTAACGAATTTTGAATGCGATTTAGTTGGAGAAAATTTATTTTAACGAAATCAGTTTTCGTTGCTCGTATCCGCTTGAATTTTAATTTTCTGCCGAGGAAGAGTTCGCGGGGATGAAAACAAATTTGAGAAAGTATGACACAAATTTTTATTGAACCTTCTTTGAGTCGAAGCTGAAAAATAAGCTTTATCCTTAGAAGCACTTTATTCAAGTTTTAAGAGAATGTAAATTAACTTAGCGTTGTATTTATTTGACTTTGTAAGTCAATTTGGCCATTTTATTTTTTTTCTATACAGTATAGACAGAAACATTTGTTCTCGATACCCCAATTTCCCGAGTTACAAAAAGCGTAAAACAAACGATGTCGAGTACGTCGAAATGTTTTCCCTTTTTTTCGCGATTCGTCCTGGCGAAACGTACGAATTTTCACCGTCAATTTTTCAAATCCCTATACTTTCCATTTCCAAAACGGGCGCAAAAAAGGGCTTTATTACAAACCCCCGAGGTTGAACCGTGAGTAAACTTAAATCGAATCCGCTCGTCAGGCGTATTTCGCCACGGTGGTGGTGCTCGGGAAAGTCGATTCCCAGCCGATTGGACGGAAGGCGAAGCTCCGAGAGGTGGAGAGAGAGAGAGAGAGGGGGTTGGGGTGGCGGTCCGGATCGAAGAAAAAGATCCTGAATGAGATTGCGTGTTCGAGCGCCGTAATTCAACTTTTTCGCATTAGATTGAAATTCGATCGGTTCGCGTGGTTTTTTCGGCTGCCGGGGGACTTTAAATGCGTGTCGGGCGTTTTGAATGAAATAAAGTTTGGAATCCTCCGGAGGCAAGGAAAACTTAGGTGACGGCTCAATTTTTAACGAAGTGAAAGTGATAAACATTATTAATTAATTGGAAGGAGTGTCTCTTCGTTTATAGGGGCTTTGTTGTATTATGAAACATGATGAATGTAATAGCAAAGAGAAAAAAAAAGAATAAACTGGAAATATGTAAAAAATGAAAACGTCTATTCTTTTGTTATTTTTAAAACCATGAGAGACACATTTTTCTCTTTTGGTTGAACATTGTAGCTTATTTTCAATATTATGAAGTATGAAGATTGAGCGTAAAATTTCATTTGATAAATAATTAATTAACTCTATTGATTTCTTAAAAGCAGACACGTTTATTGATAAATATGTTTATTAATAAAAAAATTTAATATCAGTATTAATATACACAAATGCTTTTATTATAAAAATCTGGAATTTGTTAATTTTCTTTAGAGATAACGATTTGCTATGTATTAAATAACGGAAATATTTTCCTCTCTGCTTGAACTGTTGTTTTTACCATAATCTTTGGTATATGCAGTTCCGAGCGATCAATGATGCATCGTAAAATGCATTTTTAACATCACAATATGCCGCGAATAATACAGCAACGATAATTAGTGAGGAAAAGAAGCTAAGAAGATAAAGAAATAAATAAAGTAAAAGGGGTGGAAAAAAAGGGACGCGAATGCACCGAAACTCATATACATAATTGTCAACGCAATCTTGCAGGGGCTCTTAACGAACGACAAAGACAAAAGCGCGCGGGAAAGAAGGGCAGAAAACAAAAGCGGCCGAGCCGCGGGGGGACGACGGCACGGCGGGCGGGCGCGCGGGGGGTAGGAAGAGAGCGCGGAGCTCATCTCTCGTCGCGCGGGCGTGTCCGACTTCTCGGTCGGTCGCGGCCATTGAATCTGCCGCGCGGCGCGCATTCACGGGCCGCCGTCGTCGGCGCGAGAATCGTTATTTAGTAACTCCATTTCCGGCGCGAACTGGGACACGTGCCAATAAGAAGCCGCCTTTCAGCCGCGCCATTGACGCGCCTCTGACCGACGTAAATGCGCGCGCGAGGGGGGCACAAAGGCGAGGCCGGCCTTTCGCCGCGAAGCGTCGAAAACGCGCGCGGCGATCGCCGTGAGGGCAACAAGTTGCAACGCCCGTTATTGGGGCTGCCTGCCGCGTCGGCATTGTCCGCGGGCCTCCTGAAAATTATGCTTCGATCGCTCGGGGCTTTTCTCCCTCCCCCTCGCCTTTTTTTTAGGGTCGAAGATCGATCGCGCGGCGACCTCGAAAGAAAAGTTGCCCGCGGTTTTAATGGATTGCTGCGGGGGGTGGGTCGGTTGATTCGTTCGCTCGGTAAAGTTTTCGTTGAGATACCGGGAGGCAGCGGCGGAAACAAAGAAAGAGGGGGATTCCCCGCGTTCTTGATTTTAGAGGGCTCGCTGCTAAAGCTGATTAAACTGCATGAAAGGTAGCCCGAGTGAATGGGTTGAAGCCGTATACCTGTAAGTTTGAAAACTTGCTGATACGAGAGGCTATTGATTAACGGATCGGCTGGTGCAGATTTTGCAGAAAAATGTATTTCGGACGGTTTCAAGAGTACACCGCAGCTCGCCGGGAATTTCAATGGGAGTCTGCTTGAGAGGAATAGTTTCAATTGATTTATTAGGGTTCAATATATTTTTTAAATGCTTTGAACAATATCCTCATAACTGCACTTCGTTTTCGAATTTGTTGTAGTAATAATGTTTTTCCTTTAAAAAGCCGTTTCAATTTTCTCTGCAGATTTTCACTTTGAACTCGCAGTCCTTTAAAAAAAAGTCGCACGTACTCTCGGTAAACATATTTCCTATACTCGCGCAATAAGAATGCATTGTAAAGGATGAGCGTAAAACTTTGCGCATCTACAAAGTGACGAGGAGACTTTCGAGAGGCGGCGTCGGCCAAAGCCGGGCTCCCGGCTGAATGATTCAGCGCTCGGGGAGCGCATCCAGCCCGTCGCTTATAAATCTTCGGGGGCGCCGAAGGAAACTTGGCAACTTCCCGGGCGACCTACCGGCGGCTCGTCCGGATCCTCGTAGCGCGCCGCCCACGCCCTGCGCCCAACCGGCTCCAGCAGCTCCGGCACCTCCGGCAGCTCCTCGACGTACCAGAGGTAGGTGTCCACGTCGTTGTCCTCGCGATCGCGCCAGAATTTCTTGGAGCCGCTCAGGTAGCGCGACCAGATCTCGGCCTCGGCGCGGCAGCGGCGGCGCATGCCGTTCAGCCGGCGCTCCACCTCCGTCCAGGAGGCGCCGGGGTCCACCTCGGCGCGGTACGCGGCGGCCAGCGCCGCGCCGTCGCTGGGCGGCGGCTGGAAGAGCGCGACGCGCGTCAACAGGTGCGGCGTCGGCAGGTCCGCCGACTCCAGCAGCACCAGCACGCTCCGGTCGCGGGGCCCCGTCATCGCTCCGCGGACACCTTTTATGAGCGCGCAAACGATCGACTGCTGCGGCTCGACCGCCCGGAGGCGGGACGGCTCTGACGCGCGGCGAACAAGTGAAAAATTGCAGAGGTACGCTGCAGCTGATTGATGGATGTTGAAACGATCGACGGCAAAAACAACCTTGCAGGCGAACGCCGTATGAAGAATCACGCGGTTTATGGGTTAAGTCGTTAGGAGTTTTTCTAAACTATTTTCTCCGAATTTGTTTTGTTGGATTAGTAAGCAAGAAATCTCTGAAGTGGTTATAACGTTTATTATGAGATGTAGATCTTTACACTCAAAACATTTTTCTTGATAATTAGCCAAGATTCTTTTCATTTGACATGAATTAATTTAGAAAACGAAAATTCCATTAAAATGAATTTAATTTAATTTAATTTGCGCTTAACAAACTTGATATCTACTAAGTAAGTGTTTTATAATAAAATTAAATAAAAATCGCGCACGTATTTCATTACTCGATATACCGATATATCTATCTACATCACGATACATCGAGGTCTACTGTGATTTACAAATTCGCATTAATTTGATTGACCGTAGTTTCAAACGAAGTTTTCGTGAAAATGCATCGCGCCATCGTTTCGGATGAAATTTCGTTTTTATTTCTCGGGACGCCCTTTAAAAAGGAATTTATATCTGTGATTGGCTCTCCTTTGTTATTTTGACGTGGCATTCATCAAGAATCGAGGACGGCTTGATTTATCGCCGATGATTCGAGCGTACGCCCGGCCACATTGTCGCGCCCGCAGCGCCGGGCGTTCAATTTGTATTTTCCGTATATACGCTGCGAGCGTTCACTCGATGAAACCCCGCCTCCCACCTTCCGTGCCTCCTGCAGCGACCCTACATATATTTGGAGTACGTAAAATTTCGATCACTACTACGAGGTCGAAGTGGAGCAAAGTTTTTCGTAAAGTGAAATTTTTTAAATTGTTTCGGAAAATTCTCTACGTTTGAGAGTGACGCATCGTGCAGCTGGAATTTAGCGAGCACTCCCGGCGAATCCTTTGTATTAAAGCAGCCGAGGCTGCGGACGCGAATCGGGCCGAGGTTCGCCCGAGGGCCCAGGCTCTCGCCGGGAGTATCGGCGCTCGCTCCCAGGGCTTGTGCAATTTGCAGGTGGAATGGACGGCTGCGAGCCTTAATTCGATTATCCTTGGATCGCCGCTACCTTGTATGCTCGCCCCATCGAGGAAACGAGCTCGCCTTTTTCAAAGCGTTCCCCGTCGAATTTCTCCTTTCTCCTTACAAGCGTTCGCTCTTCAGCTGCCTCGAGGTACTTTATAGAGCTAACGCTTAGAATGAAAAAATGCCATTTCCTATTTGCAGTTTTTTTTCGTCACTCGTGCAATTTATTGTTATTGATCCGCTTGCACGGGGTATTGATTTATAGCTACGCGCGCGTCCGATAGAACTCCGGGAGAGAATTTGCACATTACAATGTAGGTTACTCGTCATAATAAAAATAAGCGATAAATACGCGGATTATATTTCGTTCGCGAAAATCGACACCGTTAATCCATCTCTCTCCGTCGTGAGCGGGAATATAAACGAGGCGCATCCCCGACGAAATTCGCAGCGCGCGATACCGACGCGAGATAAACATAAAAAGCGAGCGGAATTACGATAGTATAGGGCAGGGGGAGGGGGGCGAAGCTTCATTTTTAAAGCGATAGATTTTCCCTATCGGCGAGCGAGCCGCGCGCTATGGACGAAGGAGGAGAGACTCGCGGGGGCGAACTTTTATATACCGCCCCCTCGCTTCCGCGCGAGCCGCGCAAAAAAATTCCCCGTCCGCCCTCGATATCTCCGCGCGCTCGCGCGCTCCTCCCTCCTTATTTCGCCCCCATTTATCTTTATTTTCATCCCGCGGGTCCGCGCGGGGCCCCCGGCGCAATCTACTCGCGCGAGGAGCGCGCCGGGAAACAAATTGCGGCGAGCGCCGAAAAACTTTACGTCCCGTCCTAAATCTTCCAGCGCCGAAGTTTCCAGCGCGGAGATGGAAAATTGATCGGCGTCCGCGGGAGAGCGCGCGACTTTACGCTCGATCGGTTTCACGCCGACGCGGCTTCCGCTTTTTTCTCGTCGTCGCAGAGAGGAGACGCTTGGAGAACTTGGCGTTCCTCGGGAATTCACGCTTGACTGCGGACTGGGGTCCGAGTCCATTTAATTGCTGCAGCGGAGACGGGGAAACGGCTAGGTTGTAAAATTCTTCTGGGCAAGGGATGAGCGGGGTGGACGGAAAAAAAGAGATTTTTCCATTATGTGGAATTGATTAGAGTGATTTTATTTGAAACTGGCAATTTTTTAATATTTCTTAATACACTGAAATAAATTCTCTCTTCTCTCTTGTAAAATTTTCTATAATTATAATTAGGACACTATTGTAATTTTTACTAGAAAATATGGTAATTTTTCAACTAAATGTCAGTCTATGTGGTCACTTTCTTTATACAAAACTGTCGTTTTCTCCTCAGTGAAATTTTTTCGTCAAATACGCTGCTTCTTATCGTTAAGGTGGGTTATAACTTATCAGTAGTATACTACTGTTATAGTTGACTCAACGCTTGATTTTTGACGTTTTACAGTGAAGTTTCTAGGCTAAAAATTCGTTAAATAATTTTCTGATAAGTAACATGTACTCTTTAGATTTTGAGGAACAAAACAAGTTTTCGAACAACTATATTCTGATTACCTCAAGCTTAAAGAAAGTTTGTTATGCTTGATAACTTGGTTTTAAAATATTAACATAAAACTGAGCAAAAGACTTCAATAATACGATCATATACATTTATGTAGAAATATCGTTTTAATTAAATTTTCAAAACTAATCCAAGCGTCGTATTTTCACAGCGTTCGAGGCGGTAGCAGCAAGAACGCAATTCGAAAGAACATTGGGCATTCGATATTCGGGGGTAAACCGCATGCACGAGTTGTGCACACACATCAAAAAGGCCTATTCAAAGCGCGGCATCACAATGCGTCGGCGGGGCTTGGCGGCCGCGCGAAATTTCGTATTCTTCCGCACTCGGCAATTGTAACGACCGCGCGCGCATTAACATAATGCGCGCGTCGATGCCGCATAGCTCCGGTATAATTCCTCGTCGGGATCATCCGCGTTCCGCTCCTTTTTTACCTCTTTCCCCCCCTACCCCCGCGCGTCGAGCGCCTGCAGGTCCCCGTTAAATTTTCAGCCGGCGGCTCGTTATTAATAAACAATGGTAATCCCCGTGCCGCGGGCGGTTCGAAAAGCCCGCCGCGGCCGGGAAAATCGAAAGGCGAACGAGGCCGCGCGGCGATCGATGCGCTCGAAATTGTCGTTTTGGGTTGTGTCGCGCGCGCGGCCGGGGATCGGGGCTCCGGATAAACAAACCGCGCATCGATCCCCGCGGCCGGATTAGGCGGGATTCTTTAATTATTCGCGGCACACTTTTTTTTCGTTGGTCGCGACCTCGTGCGCCTCTCGCTGTCGCTTTTTTTGCTGTCGGCCGCGGCGGCGCCAATTTTTCGGGACGCCCGCGCGCCGAGGAGTAATAAGTAATAATGGATGCGGGCGTTGCGACGAGCTGCGTAGTCACTTAATTAATGTTCGCGGTGGAAAAGGCAGAGCTCGGTGGAAGGATTTCGGGATGCATTACGCGGATATTCAAGGATTATTTTTGTGCCAAATGGAACTTACGTTTGCTTGATTCGTTTTCTTCATTTTGTTACTCAACTTTTTTTTTGAAAGAGTATTTGCGTATATCACTTTCGGAATAACAAGTTACCTAACGGGTTCGAGATACATCACTTTACGATCGATCCACCAGATAATATCGTAACGTATCATTATCATTATCGGCGATGCATCTGTTCATGCGATAAACCGATTTGGATTACAGGCGTATAACTTTCCGCATCAAGTAAAATTCCAATCGGTCAACTCAATAATTACGTCGGATACCTGTGCGCATTAAGCTCTCCCGAACCGAGGATCCGAGTTAGCGCGCCAGACACACCTCCAGGGCTGCAACCCTCTCGGCAGTCACGCACAACATCCGGGCCCGTGGATTGAATAAAAAGTTCACGCGAAGAAGAGATCCGCCGGTGAGCGAAGCCCACGGGCGACTCGCCTGCTTGGCAACGAGCACCTGTCCGCCCCGTCTAGCCAATTTTCGCGGCAACTTGACGTTGGCGTGCGTACATGTACACGTGGTGCGTCAACCGCATGTACGGCTCACCCTCGCCCCCTCCGGCCAACTTCACTTCGTTAGCACCAACCACGGCATCGCTTGTTCCAAAGCAGACGCAGAGTTCCGTTGAGTGTCGATATTTTTATTCCGATAGATTTTTGCACCCTTTAATTACGAAAAAGTGAGTATTCAATTTCTTTTAACGTTAAAATACGTTCACCTATCGAAAAAGTGAACGAATTATAACATAGAATAAGTGAATATTCAATCTTTCGGCGTAAATTTCAATTTTTAGAAAGCAATCCAATTAGCTTCTTATTTGTAAAAAAGCGTTGCGACGTAAATAAAATTTTGCTTTCTCGTAGAGAAAGCTTTGTAATGGTAATGGAAAACGTTTTCAGTGGACATTCAAAAGAAGAGGAGATTGTAAAGCTTAACGAATTTAACGGTAGAGAACAGGCAAATTATTTCTTTAGATTTAATCTGACAAGGTTTTATACATCAAGTAAATTCTTCATTGGGTCAACAAGTTTATAATTATTAACGAAAAGGCGCCTATGCTGTATACTGCACGCACAATATGCAAGAAAATACAATCTGATTTCAAAAATAATATTTTTCACCTTTTAAATGTGTAAAACTTTTTACTGCCTTTTTGAGAAAGTAAAATATGCAGTGAATAAGCAACGTAAAATGTATTATAAAGAAGTTTTTAAAAGATACAAAAGTTTGTAAAAGAGGTTGCATTATTACCTAATAATACAAAAAGCCTAATGAAATTTCAAGAACATCCAATATTTGCGCGATAAACATTATTTATGAGCGCAGCACAAATAATGAATAAAATATTATTTATTCACTCGCAATGTCGCATTGCCCGTGAGCCCCGCCTCTCCGCCCATTCACCACTGTCAATCCGGCTCATCAAATATTTACAGCGTAATATGCCTCGTTCATTATCTCGAGAATTTAATACTCGAACTCGGTATTTGCCGACCCTTTGCGAAAAAATGCAATAAATACGCCGGGCGTAATCTCGCGCTCGATCAAAATCTCGTCCCTGCAGCGCTTCATCAAAAAAATGTCAACCGTCGCTCTAAAATTTCCTCGACGACCCGCGCATTTATCACCGACGTCGTACAAGCCACCCACCCCCCGAAAAAATCTGTCTCCGTTGATTTTGCGTTCGAAGACTCGTTCAAAGTGGACCGGGGGTCATCGATCGCGACCTCACGCGGGATACCGTGGCTTGTCTTATTGTCTCGTGCGGCAATCCAGCGGCGATTGTTTCTCCCTTCACCATCCACGGCCTTTCGTCCGTTTCGCGCTTTTTTTTCTAAAGGCAGAAGTGTGCAATCGGCAGTGAAGCAGTTTTGCTTGTGACCCGGTGAATGCTTGGATAATTTATGCTAATTTTTGGCGGGTACGTCAAATATACATTTGATTATAATATATGATCATTATGCATTCGCAGAGGTATTGTAATAAGGGTCAAATTGATTGATTTGATTAATTAATTCATTCTAAAATGAGCATATCGATTAGACAGAAGGTTGAGTTTCTAAATTATTTTGCGCAGATTGCTGAAATTGTAATGCTATTGTAAAGAATAGTAGATGTAGGGTATTAAAATTGTGTTTTTAATAAACTTATCAAAATAATATTTTTTTTTGTTATTTGTATCAATTTAAGATATTTAACTTTCGCTAATTATGAATAACTGAAATAAATTTTCAATAAATGACGTCTAATAAAATAATTAAATAATCATTTTCGGTTAAACCGACGAAGATTAACGATACCCGCGGACCTTCTTTCATCGACAGCGTGGAATGATTAAAGAAAAACTCAGACGGCGCATTATCGATCAATTATTTCTTGTCAACCCCTCCGCAAAAAAGTCAACCCCACATGCGGGTAAGTAAAAGCTCGTATTTCACTGGAGACGCGGAAAAAAGCCCGGCGACTCCATAAACGGCTTTTAAAGTGTACATTACTTAGAGACGCGGTTTAACAGCGCTCGCGTGCTCGTACGGTGCACGTGCGCGATCCCCCGCCGCACGCTCGAACATTTAATTCGCCGGCGCGAAATTCGGTCGCGTCTTTTTGTCTCCCGCCATTGTACTCCGCGCGACGATCTCACACCCGGTATTGTAAGGTTTCATTCGCAGCTTAATATCTCGCCGTTGATCCTCGAGTCGAATGCAGCGCTGCTCTTTACGATGGAGCACCGGCTGCGCCGCTCGTAATAAAGATGCAAATTTTTAATCGTCAGTGCGCCGGATTCCAAAATCTCTGTGTATATTACTTCATTTAGCGGGCGGCGGGAGATGATGAGTTCGCGGCGGAGGAGGTGCTGGTAGGGGTGGCATTCGAAAAATGCATTTTCCCCGCGGCGTCGTTCTTGAAATTTTTCGAGCGACCTCTGTACTTAAACCTCCGATGTGACATAGTTCCCTTTGCTTTTGCGCCGCGGCGACTTTTCTCCCTTCCCGCGCGCGGAATGCCCCTGTTATTACGCCGCCGAGGGCCACGTCGCGCCACGACTTTAATCAGTATCGACGGGGAAATGTACTTTTTCCCGCTGCGGTTTGTACGTGTGAGAGAATTTTTCGCGGACCCCGCTTGCGTACTAACGAATGAGCGCTATTCGCGTCGCGAAATAAAGCTGGACGGTTTGCAAGTCTAGACCCTGAGATTGTGGAACAGTGGAAAACCATCGAACTCGAGTAAAAAATGTCCATTTTAACTTAGTCAGGCATAGCCTTTTCTTTTTTTTAACTTTTCACTTTTCTTCGTTATCATAGGAAGCGACTTACGTCCGCTCGCCGAGTCGACAAGGGGGAGAGTTCGATTCCGCCGCTAATTTCTCCGGAATGCTTGGTACTTTGCCTTATCTCTGCGAGTGCATCGACTCGAGCGTCTTCGCGGGGCAGGAGAGCACTTTTGCCTCTTCGCTGAGCACACCCTCGAGCAAACTCTTGGCGCGGCGGAATCCGCGGCTCCGGTCTCGAGATCACTCCCCTCGCCGCCCCTAAGTCACCGTGCGCTGGATTATCTTTAGCCGCGTTTGTATCGCGTTAATATTAATTCCATTTTGAAATATGGTCGGCGATCCTCATCGCTTCTAGCTATCGGTGCTCGCCAACTCGTTAAAAAGTTACGTCGTTACGTTGGCGAGTTAGCACTGTCTGTCGCGATGAAGAAAAAAAGTTCGTCTTGTTAAATATTTATTTCATAGACTGTGGACACTTTTATCGGTGAAAAACTCAGAAGCTAAAAATGGTGCAATTTGTACCTTATAAAATAATTGCGAAATGTGATTTAGACGCCTGAGTAATAATTATGTAATTAGAAATAGTTGAATTTAAAGTATGTAATTTAGTTAAGAAATTTCCAATGTAACGCTTTTTAGGTCAACTGATAAAATCGCCTAAACGAAGCGAGATTAATACTTTTGAAAATCGCTGCCGCAGAGTTCATGAGGTAGTTATGGGCCGTCGGGGAGGCGAAATATTGATTTTAGTATGAAATTGAATTTTATTGACGTTGCAGTTGGATTTATGAAGTTTTTCGCCATAGATGAAAAATTTTCGGAGACCGACACGTCCCGTATTTATAGTCATTGAACTATGAATTATTGCCGTTCTGCTTTTATTTTTTGAAAAACGGCTTTACCAATTACGCGTGAAATATAGACTCGCTTATGGCGCACATTTTTTACTTTACTGCCGAGCTTACTTGAACGAGTGAATAAAGTTACATCGACCAAATGAGAAGGTGCAGAGGACATTACACAAATCTGATAAATTGAAAGTATTAATTAAAAATAGAGATAAATAACTAATCTGTTAGGAGAATGTAAGATAAATACAATTTATATGAAAATTATTTATAAGTATGTAAATATTTTGTTTACGTCGCTGTAGATGCTAAGAGCATGGACGATATGACGTCGGGGGGAAATTTTTCTATGTAAATAAACAGATTAAAATAGTTTTATTTATTACGTTAAACTGATAGGAATTAGTTTGCCCAAATAACCCACACTATCCCACAATGTTGAATCATTTTTAAGAAATGCTACCTTATTTACGATAACCTGCTTTTATAATTCTATATGAAAAATCTGTTATATCGTAATTAATAACAAAAAATTTAAAATATACAATTAAATAAAAAAAAAAGACTAATTAATTGACTTCATGCAAAAACTACACAGGAGCAGAAGTGATAAATCAGCCAAAACCCGTCAGCCTCGCCGAAGGCAATCAATCACAGATCCGAAACGTATAGTCGGGCGATTATCGCAAGATCGCGCGAACCCCGCCATTCGCAAATCGCCCCTCGAAAATAAATTCCAACTCCCAAGGCGGCGCACACAGGCGAATGCGACACGCGCGAATAGCTAATACGCACATTCGTCGCTCCGGGGACCTCGACACGCGCCAATAGACGTCGCGTTTGCCTACTTCTTTTTCGTCGTCGCTCACGCAAGTGAGTCGCTCGAGATCGACGGGCCGATAGAGCGGCGCCCTTCCTTTTTCTCCGTCTCGCTTCCTGCCCCCGTTGATTCCGACGGTTTTTTTTTCGTCGCGTTAACGGCCGCCGGCCGATTAATAAAATCGTCGTCGGCAGGATTGCGCTCGGTCCTCGCTTATCGATTTCTCGCGGCGCGACGGAGGCAGAGGCTGTGAGTTATCGCGCGAGAGTGCCGCATCGCGGGAGTAGCTCGGCTTTGTGGAGTTGTCGCCTGTGGAATTATTCAGGGAGGTTTTAGGGAGGCGCGTTTTCGAAATGTCATGGGGCGGAGAGCGGCTGGAGCTGCAGCTGAGAAGTTACTTGTATAGGTGTTTGTATACATTTTTAAAATTACGATGTTTCACAGTGTGTGCTGACTCGAGGCTTTAATTAATTACTATTTTGCGAATTAATAATAATTGAAATTTATGAGGCGTTTGCATTAATCCTTACTAGATATTCTCATTAAATCTTTACTCAGATTGGTTTTTATTCTTTATGTAAAAAATGCATTATAAAATTAAATATTTTAAAGCCGGCTGGGTACATAAAGTTTAATTACAAGTTTTTAATAAATTGACGTATCAATAAAAACAGTTGGGATAGAAAAGAAGTAAAAGGCAATAACAAAAGTTTAATTAATATTAATATTTCGCCAAATAAGAAACTAAATTATTGTCACTATTAAATTTCACTGTGCAATTATAGAATTTACGCAAAAAAGTCAACCGATGTAAATGTGGCTTGATCAATAAATTTGGAAATATTTATTTACTACAGCACTTTGAGGAGTAATTGATAAATATTAAAAATAACTAAATTTTACTTAATGAATTTTTCTCACAAATTTTATTGCAAAAATTCATTATTTATTCGTGAGGTTTTTTATACAGTTTATTGAATTAATACAAGAAACAATTTTGTATTTAATAAATTTTTCTCATCAGGAAATAACAAACAATTCTTCCTCGGCGGCTTCCGCATCCGTCACCGAAACTCGTTAAGTCCTCGACAATAATAATCACCCGCAAACTTCAAAATACTCATCAAGAATTTACCAACTCCGAGAAACTTCTCGTTCCCAGCGGAACTTCATCCTCAACAATCCCGGGGCTAATTTTTCCAAGGCGCCGTATCGGTTAATTTACGAGTTGCAGCCAAAATTCCCGGCCGGAAAAACCGCAGCCGCTGCAGAGTCGCTCCCGAAATTCCGGCGCCTCTTACCGCCAAGCCGCGCGCCTCCCCCCCAACCCCCCGAAAATTTCGTCCAATTTTCTCGGGCGAAACTTTATCGTGTAAGACGCGTCATTCAGGTATACGGCTTTTTGGACCTGTTGCCCCTCCTCGGAAGTTCCGCGGGGGCGGGCAACAAGTTTTGCGAAATCGAGCGGCGGGAACGTGCCGGCCGAAGCCTGCCAAATCCCCGGGCGTGCTAAACGCTCCCCTCCCCCTCCCTGGATTGGCCCACGCGCCGCTGACGCGCGAGCAAGGGAGTCGGTGGCTTTTTGACTTCTACTCATCCGCGGAACTTTTCGGGCGAGTTGCTCGAGTGTACGAGTATGCGCGAGCTCCAGCTGCCTCTCGAGTGATCGCGCGAAAAACGTTTAATGGGTTCGAGAAGTTTTTTTTGCCTTTTTTGTGGACATTTTGTGGACAAAGTGGATGCTGCATTATTTTTTTGATTGTAAAATATATTCTTTTAGATTTCGTTTTCATATTCGAGATTGACTTTTTGAAGATTTTACCGAAGCTATTCATTTTTTTTTATATGAATTGGAATTTGCGCAAAGTAGATGTGCATACCTATATTTTAAAAAGAGGTATTTCATATAGATTGAACTTTTATCGATTTTAACACTTTATATTCAACTTTTACCGTAAAAGCGTAAAGTGTAAAAATTTACGAGTTTGCGTGAAATAATATTTTTCATCAAGATAATCCTGTGTAAATACAAACAAGCGGAAAAAAGGTATCCTCCCGAAAATATAGGTTGTCACTGTCAGTTAGCAAGGAAAGATTTTAAATTCGTTCGCGATAATATTTGCAAAGGGGATTATCCGCCGCAGAAACTTCGAAAACGCAGCCGAGCTTTCGCCAATAAGCGCGCGAGATTTTACAAACGGCCAAAGCAAAGAAGTCCGAAGAATAGCTACTCGAGCAAATCCCCATCCAACTTTTTCCCCGCGCAAAGACCGAAAGAGGTTAATTTCGACCTTCCCCTTTGAGGGCGAACGCAAAAAAAAAGGAAGAAGAAGGAGAAGAGAGAAAAGCCCCCCGTCGCTCCACAAAAGCGCAGGTACAGGGTAATCCCTCCTCCGCGAAAGCAATTTTCCTAACGTACGGATAAAAGATGCAATTCTCCATTCGACCGGCAGCGGGCCGTTGTATAATTTCCCGCCCAGCGGCAGCAACAGAGTCTCAGTTCCGCGGAAAAATACGGAGCGCACGGTCATTACCGCGCGCCCCGGTCCTCAATAATTCACCGCCTTATCTCGCCGCGGCCGAAAGCTCGGGCTTGCACTTTTAAATTCGCGGCCGGTCGGAAGGAGGTCGATCGCCGATGCGATACGATCTTTTAAAGCGCAATTGCTTGTAAGGAGGCGAGTGGGTGCGAGGGGGGATGGCGATGTGGCGACACGCGGGGGTGTAGCGTGGGGAGTGGGAGAGAGAGAGTGAGAGTAGGCGACTTTTTTACGAGTTGGCGAAGTGTGTTATTCAAATAAGCGACGCCGCCGACGTCAAAGGAATAATGAAAGAGTTGAGAGAGTTGAGGAAAAGTAGCTGGCGTTTATTTATTAACTTGGGGGTCCACCACGTGCTTTTTTCGTAATGAAAAATAGGTTGATTGATCTGGGATGTAAATTTTTGTGCGCGCGCGGCGCGGGGTGTGCATTTTGATTAGTAAATTAAGAAGTTAAACACGACGTGAGCTGCGATTGTGCCAATTCCGAGTTTACTTATAAATATTTACTTGGAATTTTAGAATTGAATGCTGTAGTTTCTCGTGGGCATGTTTTTATCCAATTTTTTCATTTCATTGTTTTAAATCGGAAAAAGAATACAGCACAGTAAAATTTTATTTCAATTTTTTTTTATTAAAAATCTAATTTTAGTTAACCTTTTTAGCAGTAGTTTCGAAATCTATTGAAAAATGTATTCTCTCTCTACATTTGAATGCAGTCGGGGTGAAAAGATTGTTTAAACTGAATTTAAAAGCGAACGGTAAATTTTCCACGAAGAACAAAGACGACTTTGGCAGTAAACCAAAAATTAACGATCCCCTTAATTCCCGGCCAACTCGCCTTACCCTCGCTCTCGCCCAAACTTCCCCCGCGACACCGACGTCTCTGTTATCCTCGCGACATTTAAAATTCTAATTGAGCAAAGAAGAAAAGCAGGTCCTAAGCCTGCGAAAACGTACGTCAGTCAGCGAAAATAAAAGGAAGAAGAAAAAAAGCAGAGCGGCAGTATCATCGCGCGCTGTAATCCGCCGGGCCGTTATCTCCGGGCTTATAAGGCGAGCTGGTTTTCGGGCACGAAGCGCACGCAACGCCGGGGGTACATAACGTCCCGGGGCTTTTAATGGCCCGGCGAACGATCCCTTTTAGCGAGCGCGCCGCAGGTGGGGGCGGACCATTCGATGGAGATACGCGTTATCGAGGAAGCGGTCGCGCCGCTTTTACATCGCTGCGGCTCGCGCTCGGCGCTCGGATTAATTTTGACGCAGCGACGCGTGTGCCAGGGAGCCCTCCCCGATTTCACCGCGGCCCCTATATCGATTTTCATTTCCACGGTCGAAACTTCCTCGGGGCGAGCTTTTTCCGCCCCGGCTTTCTGAAATTCCATTGATGGAAGCCTCCGACGATTAATTGGGTGATTCGAGCGATGAGTTGTGACACGAAGGTAAATGAATTGCGGCTCGGTCGAATTGTTTTTGTGAATTTTTAACAGTTACGTGCGGGAAAGCCGTTTCTGAGTGATTACACTGCGAAACATCGACGATGTAAACAGGTTTAGATTTCGTACGCAGACTTTTTTCACAAGTGGACCATTAACAAATGGACTTGAATTTATTGGGCTTTGTGATTAATGTTTTGAGCTTTTCAATTTCTTTTTATTTTTGTTTTTGTTTAATTTGTACTACTAGTTTAGATGCGCGCTTCACTTGCAGAGCTTCATTTAGCGGGTTAACAAGAATAGCTACCGTTCAACCAATTGCAATCCGAAAAATACTAACGATAATGAAAATGCTGCGTTTTTTTTTATAAAGGGATTCTGTATCATTCATTTTAACAGACATAGTAAAATGTATTTAAAAAGAAATTATGTAAAATCGAAAATAAGGTTAAAAGCAACTAAACACTTAAGAACGCAGATTTTGCCCGAGAACTAAGTGTTTACGCAATTGCATAAATATCAATGTCCGCCGACCCGCGTGCATTACGAAAATTGAAGCTCCAATGGGTCATCGCCGATTTCCCACCCTCGGCCACTTTTCACCCTCCCCCACAGTGCGCGGGCAACCCCCAAGCAAAGCTCGAGACACTATCTCAATGCCTACTCCGCGATTCAATTTACTTGACGCGTACGCGGGGGCGCTTCATCACGGCGCAAAGCCCTCCTGAAAAATACAAGTGCAGAGAGGCCGGGGCGCCGCAGCGGACGGTCAATTTTTAAAATCGACGCAGCCACCCCCGTCGGCCGGGCTAAGGCTGGCTCCTCCGCTACGTGTTCGTATACGTCATAAAGGGGGTGAGGGACTCGTTTGGGGGCGCACGACTGGCTACGTGCCAGTGTCGATAATGCGGCGATTTACATACGGCCCTCGAGCGCGCGCGCCATGGGGCGGACGGTCACGTAGCGGACGCGCGTCCTTCCGCACATCGTAAGTAGGCGACGCGCCGGCGATGGACCGCGCGTAACCCCCTCCGACGCGATAAGCGTCGCGGCCCGCTCGGTTTTTTTCTTCCTGGAGCGCCGCAGAGCGATTCTCACATTCGGCACGTTCGCGAGGTCGGCCTTTTATCCCGGGGATCGGGGGTGATAATGAGGGTCGGCTGCTGTGGGGTTGCATAATTTTCAATTGTCTTTATGAAAAAGCCAAATGTTATTCACAAAAATTAAATGAAAATTCAAACTAAAAAAAATAAGATCTACAGAATAAACACATAACTTTTCTCAAATTTTCAGAACAAAATTTTCCCTGCATACAAATCACAACTTTACAGGGTTACTCAACGCTCGAAAAAATTGAATTGAGTCCGACCTTGTTTCATCCCTGACGTGAAATCCCAAATTTTACAACAGCTAAAAAAGGCCACCCTCACGTACACATACATATCTCGTCCGTGGTAAATTATTATTCCAGCGAGTAAGTCCAATCCAAATCCACGTATTAAAACCTCCGCGATGAAACGTTTTAAAATCAAGCCACCGTCGCAATAATTAATGTCAACCATTCGTCGCTACGCCGGCTCGTAAAACGAGTGCAACAAAACCACGGCCGCCGGGAAGCAAAGCAGCACGTCGCAAACAATCGGCTTAACCCGGGCCGGCGTTCCGTCCAATCGAACCGAAATAATCGAGCGTCGGCGCGCGAGCGTAAAAAGCGCAGCCGCCCGGAGCGAATCCGATCGGGCGACTCGTCAATAATTTCGCGCGCCGCCGCCGCAGTTGCGGGTCGATGCCGATCGTCTCCTCCCCCTCCTCTCCACCCCCGCGAGTACGCGTGCGGCTGATGGTCACTTTGCGTCCCGCAGCACGCGCGCCCGCTTCATTAGGCCGCGCGGCCCCATCCGGCAGGGGCGTTTGCACAAGGCGCCCCCGAAGATGACGGATGCGCGGAATTGCCCCGCTCGCCGATACGGCCAATTTCGAGCCGGCGGCGCCGGCGAAAGAGCCGACGCGGCGCTCCGGTGCCTGTTGCATTATTTGAGCCCCGCCCGCGTGTTTACTCTCCGGCGTTATTCCCCGTTTTTATAATGAATTGTTGCGAGGAATAATCAACCGATTTTTTTTTGGAAATAACTATTTTTATCTTACTATTGAATAAGTGCATAAATTTTTTAATATTAATTTAACGTCATTGAGTGTCATGCGGAGTGTCAATTTAATACTAAAAAAGAACTGTCACTGTCAAAGTATGTATTTGTAAACACATTAAATATGAATGGGAGTTTCTCTGAAGAAGTATGATACTTTATAATTTATAATTCTAAAAATAAATTTATTTTTGTGTATAAGAAATTTAAAATTATTGAAATCAAATATAGTTCTAGCCTTGCAATACCTCCATGATAATCATCTATGTCCATCGTGTAGTTAAATTGATAATGAGTGCAATTTTAAGTGTAATTTGTTGACTGTACGATTCTGAATTTTGATATTGGAAACTCAATTTTTTACTGTCTAGACGAGATCGTGGGAGTGTATCGCCGTGGGGAAATCGATTATCGGTTTCGACTGGGAGCCACTCGATCTCGGATAACACTACTTTATTATTAATCCTTGATGCAGAAGGGTCAGCGTGCCCCGACAACGATTTACAAGCGGGTCAGCGCTGGGAGGCAAATGGCACGATAACATCGGTCTGACATTACCAAACCAGTATCGCTGCAGTTCTGGGTCAACACCTTGATAGGAAATTAACTACTACAAGTGGACGAATTACGTTGAAATTAGCGAAATTGCTCACTCGCGGCGCAGCGCTCCCTTCGCCGAGTTATTTACTACGACAGTCGGCTAATAATCGTTCGGTGCTATTCCTCAAACATTTCATTATCTTCCGCTTGCAACTGCAGTTACACGAACTTCGCAAAGGTAAATATCACATTTTGAGTTTCGTAAGGCCGTGAGTTTTACTCTTGGAGCTTAAATAACTAACTAGTTTAAACATACGGAAAAGCTATTAATTTGAAAAGGGATTAATTTACAATACAAACGAAAATTCCTATATTTGTCTTCCATAAATAATACAAGAGATACATCTGTGAAAATTGTATCAGCTTTCTGTGTATAAATGGGCGTGTAAAAATTCGATCCCCGCATTTTAAGCGAATAATTTACAAAACATTTCGTCCTACACTTATACACCGAAGTAGAAACATTCGAATACAGTTAGTCAATCAATTTCAGTAAACGTAGTAAAAGCTAAAAAAACGCATACTTCAAACTATTTAAAAAAAAAATAAGCATCGATCCACACTCCTCGTAATAATGTGCAGCTGCTGAAATTTCTCTCCAATCAATTAGCTCTCAACCACGCGTATAAACTAAAAGAATTGCAATTAACCATTACAAACAATATCGAAAAAGAGGGATTAAAAGTTGTAAAAGCGCTTTTAAAAAAATCTAGCGGAGGGCGCTACTCTCGACAGCCGGGGCACTCAGCGGCGCCGGTCCGACCATAGCGGCGCCCTAACTACTGACACGCTTCGGCGGCGGCGGCGCCACTCGAGAGATTCGATTCCGTCGCTGGACGCGCGTGTGCGTGTCCTGCGGTTTGTTCGCGGAAGTGTTCGCTGATTGCGCCGCGGAGAAGTTACAGCCATTGTCCCCGCTCCTCGAGGATTACGGCGCATCGAGTGTGTCCTCCCCCCGGGCTACGCGAGCGGCGCGTCCCGCTAGTACTACTTTCGTCAGCGGGAATTTCCGCCGCTGCAAATTGAAGCGTTATTTCGTCGCTTTTTACGTAACGCGACCGGCGCTCCGCGTCTTATCTAAAGCGGAAATAAAGGCGCGGGAGTACCTCGCGATTACGTGAAAGCCACTTTTAATTCGGGCAAAGTGTCGGGCGACACGATTTTTCCATTCGCGGCGAATGGAATATTTTATCGGCGGAGTAGGTGCCTATATTACGTGCGACGGCAAGTTGGAAAGTTAACACTTGGAATTTTATTTGGATAGCGGGCTCGTTTGGGGAAGTCAGCCGCGGGTGTTTGCGGTTGATCGATTAACCGCTGAGATACGAAAATAGAAAGGTTTCCTCGCGCTGCGACTCTTTCATTGCGATACGGTGTGTCTACGATTTCAAATCGATGCGAAATAGATACCGATATCGTATTTGGAAATGGATAGCGTACGATACGCTGAATGGCCGAATGCTTTATATTTAGTCGATGGGTGGTATTTATAGCGCACGCCTCAATGAAAAAGCTTTTAGTCGATTCTTTAAATAAAGCATTAAGCGAGCGGCGCGTAAGCCTCGTGCATAATTGACGCATTAAAGTTCAGCCGGTATTATAAAATATGCACATCCTATTTAAAATGAAATAAACGCGGGAGCCAGTAAAAGCGGCTTTAAATAGAATTTTCCAGGAGGGTTGGGGAGCTCCTCCCACGGCGGTCGGCGAGCGAAAATACACGTACAAAAATCGCCGATGGCGCTCGCCGAGCGAAGGAGGGAAAAAAAATCCGCAAGCCGTGGGTCACATCATAAATCGATTATTTTATCAGCGTCGCGCGGTCGCCCACGTGCGGCCTCGTCGATTCCTCGGCGTCTCGCCGGCCGCCCCGAAATAAAACGCTCGGCGCGCCGTAAAATCGGACCCCGAAAAATTGCCAGGTCTCGTAAAAAAAAAAGTTGAAAAGAAAAAATAAAACAAAAAATAGACGAAAAGCCAGTCGAGCGTAGACCGTGAAAAAAGCTCGTGGAAGAGGAGGAAGAAGGAGAAAGCGAGGGACTGGAAGTTAGCCGCCATGCTTAACGCGGCACGAGAGCCTGACGTCACTTGCGGCGCGTTTCGTAGGATATCGATGTTTTCGCCGCGGCGCGTTCCTCTCGGACTCGGCTTTTGTGAGCTGTTTTAGCTCGAGAGGCAGTGACTGGGTATCTGCGATGGGATAAAAGCTGATTTTGATGTATACAAATAAGGCTGTGAGCGTAAATAAACAAAGAATTGCGTGGTGATGCCTTTGTGGAGGGGGCAGGAGGACAATATCTTAATTTAAAATTTAAATAAAGCAAGATTATAAAATTCAAAATGCGTTTTTCGATGTAATGCACATTACGTTCATTTTAATTAGACCTTAAGTTTCATTATTTTATGATTTTAATTGAAAGGATTTTTAGTCCGGTGGTTTAAATAAATAAATGCAAATGAAAAAATATACACGTTGATCCAACAATTTTTTCGCCGTGCGCGAATTATGTCAAAGCTCCTGGAATATCTCTTTTTCATCATTTTTTAGCCCTTACAATTGCAGTATAAATATACATTAACATAAGGATATTAAAATTAAACAATATCACTGCCTCCTGGACTTTCTTCTATCACAGGTCGCTGGTTATCCTGATATCTTTGACGAGCGTTTTTCCCTCTCCCTCGGCCTGATTCGCGACACACGACGCCGGACCATCCAGGTGCGCCGGGTTTATAAATAAAAGTAGATCGCGCCTCCGCACTGCCGTCGGCGCTTTATGTGCTAATACAGACTGGCGTTTGTGACAAGACAATTTTTTCTCATCATTTGCTCTTCTGTCGTTTATTTATTATAAAACAACGTTGTAAGTGTCTTAAATTATACGCGATAGGGAATATTTGTGTTTGCCGAAAAATATTCGAGCGAACATTAAAAATCAATTTAGGTGTTGATATTCATCGTACGTATGTTATGTTATTATCATTTATTATTTTTACCTTACGTGTCAAGTAATGGATCTTGTGATAGTCCCATTATAAAGAGTGGTTTTTCTGTCTGTAACAAATTCTTTCTAAAATATTTTTTATTTAAAAACCGATTAATATTGTGGACCCCTGTAAAGTTCGATAGTATGACCCACTCTTATATTATCAATTTTATTAATATTTTCGTTCTCGGAATGTTTACTATGAAAATGCTTTTTTACGAGCTTTTGTTCCTTTAATTTTCCGCCCTCGAATAATAGGTACAAAGCGCGAATGCATAAAAAAGTTGAAAATGTAACCCTTATCAATTTTACACGGATTATTTCGCTCTTCTTTTGAAAAGCGACAAAAAAAGGATTTTTAAACGCAATCTCGCGTTTTATGACGCCTTCCTTTCATGAATTCATCTACATCAAAATGAAACGCTCCCGCTATAAAAGCAGCATTATTCGTTTACGGTGCGCAATTAAAAAATTATCAGCTTTACCTCCCACTTAAATCAGAATTTTTCTAACGTTAAAACAAATCATATAGAAATGTTAAGCAAAATGCGCGAGTGTTTGTTCAGCTTATCACCGCGAATCCTGCGAGCAATGGGAAAAAGCATTTCGGGGGACTTCCGATACGGATTTTATCGTTCCGCGATATTGAAGAATTTCGCGAAAAAAAAAAATAAACGATACCGCGGAGGAGGGAGGGGATGGCGATCGAAGAGCGCAGATCCGATCAGTTACGAGCGGCGCGGAGCCGCCGACGCGCCGTTTATCCGCGCGCACGGACAAAAGAGCAGGAGCCCGCGACAAATCCAATCGGAAAACTCAAAAACAAGATTAGTCCGGTCGATAAACCAAAAACAGCCGGCGATCGAGCCTCCGCTTGTTACATGGTGTGTTTGGTTGCTTTTATTTGCCCTATTACCTAAATTTCCCGATGTTTATTTTAACCGCTTTTACTGGCGATTAAGCATTTGTGTGTTCGTTTAGCGAACGAATAATTTAAATTAATTTTTTAAACGTTGCATTCGCTTTGTTGTATTTCTATCTTTAAAAATTTCAGAATTTCACGTTTACACGAAATTAGTCAAAATAAAGTGCGTTTGAACATTACCGGACGCATTAGAATGCGCGAAATAATGTTAAATGTACCCAAGGAATCTGCTTTATTTTATTTAATGCATTTTCGAGCTCGAGCACGAGTAGAGTGTAAGTAATTTGAGAACTCGGCTCTAAAGATTTTTTTCCACACGAGAGGGAGAGAACATGACCTTTATTCGCGCGCATATACTCTTAAAGCGGATATCTTGAAAGAGTGTATATACGTACTTCGAGTTAATCGCAAAAATTTCGTATATAAAAATAGCGTGGGCAAATGCGTCGCCCATAAAAAACGAGAAGAAGAAGAAAAAAAGGCATCCCGAAGCGATTCAAGAGTTTAAGCCCTCGCGAGCGAAGGTCGAGGGTGGAGAGTACCGCCCGGCCAGCGCTAATAATACATCGGCCCTCATAAAACATTAAGGAACAAAGCGAAATTTGACAGATGCGCCTTACTTGCTCTCCATAAGGATGGGGGCTCGCTCCAATAAAATCTTTAGCGTACGCGGCCTCACGATGACAAACACGCGATTACGCCTGATATATTTCCGAATTAAATTTTATGAATTCCGCCCCCGCCCCCCGTAACCTGCAGTCAGCGTATGCTGCGCGGCATTCGAAGCGGCTCCATAAAAATCGACGCGGGGGTGGGGTACGACCCCTTCAATCAGAGGTGGGAGCGCGTTCGAGCCGCGAAATCCACCCCTCGGTAATTCGGGCGAGAGAAGGAAAAAAAAAAGAAGAAGGGAGCCCGAGTGAGCGAATCTCCAGGTCGGATGCAAAGACGCGATTGCCCTTCCGAGTGGGCATTATACGCGGAGTATCGACCGGCCGGGAGAGCACACCCGAGTCGCTGCTGCGGCTTACACGCGTCGGTCCGCGGTGGCGATATAACGCGTCCTTTTTCCAGCTCTGGGTAGCGGCGTCCTTCGCTCCACTTCTCCGGAGGACAAAAGGCCTGGGCTCGGCTGTACACCGATCAATCCTTTCGAGAGGCGCGTCGCCGCATCCTCCGAATCTCCCCCGCCCCCGCGGCCTCTTTGTGGACGACTTTCGCGCGCGACTTTCCCGCCGGCTTTGCGCGCCGAGAATGAGGTGAGCCCCGCAGCCGGGTGAATGCCTGAGGAGGGAGTTTTATTTGCCGGAGCTGGGGAGAGAGGGATTTCGGTTGAGATCGAGTGCCGGGCTGTACACGGCTCCTTGCTTCTATTGTCGGTAGCGGTGCCTCCGCCTTTCTCGCTACTTTTCCGCAGCCGAGCTTTTTTAGCCCGGATTCCCTCGTTTCGTTAACTCTTACACGTGTTTCCTTCTTTCCTCGGCTTTTACATGCGCGCGCGCTCGCCTCGGCGGTTCTGATTGATCGCTGCTTGCGGGAGTTTGCTGCTTTTTTGCGCGCATGAACTAATTCCTTCTTGTGTGTTACGCTCGAATAATGTGTATAAAGGTACCGGATTAGTTTACGATGCCTTTTTTGTTTGTTTGCTGTGAGTTTGAAGTTTATTTAGTTTTACGTTTAATTTTTTATTTTATGCGTTATGAAAGAAAATTTTTTTATTTAACGCTCTTTACATGATTGAAGGGTGCTTCAGAGTCCTCAAATAGATGCATTTTTGTAACTCACTTGAATATTTGTAAAAAAATCTGACTATTGAATATTTTAGTTTTGAAATGGTGTAAAATAATATAAATAGTCCAAAATTCTTATATTGTACTAAATTTATTTTATTTTGAAGGGTCTGCGAGGCCCTGCTTAGTCGCGGTTTCGCGAAAAAGAATTCAAATTAATAAAGCCAAAAAATAAATAAATATACAAAAAAGGTCTTTAATTTGAGTGTTAACCTTTGGAACTCCGGCTTTCTTCATATTTTAAGGCATCAAAAAATTCCCTCAGCTCTCTCAATCAGTTTCGAGATAGTTAATATTAAAGCTAATTATAATATCGTTTGATGTAAGAATCGAATTTTTATGCTTAGGAGGAGGAGCTCTTAATTAGAATTTGCGGTAGCCCGGGGGTAGTATTATTTGATATTAATGCAGGATATTGTGGCGGACATTAATATTCAAATACATTTATACGTATCCAAAAGTTTAAACCCAGTAATAGATTGCGGAAATTTCACTATTGCATAACATCGTTAATATCTGCATTAATCTTTAGTTATTGCATTAGATTATTATTTGACCGGCAGATTCTATAAATTTTCGACTAAATTAATAATTCCTACATTACGGATTATTCAATTCAATATTGACCCCTGCATTTCACTTAATCATTGTACAAGTATATGCCTACTATTTTTCCTATAAAAAAATCGAAGAACTACATTTCTTTCACTGCGAGAAAAGACGCGCTCTATGCGCTTGACGTTTTTCCTATAACCCCGCGCCTCCCGAGCCGCAATTTTCTCCGCAGCGCGCGCATAAATTATCAAATGAAGCGTCGTAACTTACGCAACCACCAAGATTCACTGCGAACCCCACTCACCTGCAACACAGAAAAAGAAAAATTTTCTCGTTACATCCACGTCAACACTTTTCCGATAAAAAAAGAATCTCAACGAAACTCCGCCGTACCGGTGCAATTAAGATGGAAAAATAAAAGTTTTTTGTTGCCGTACCCCGCGGCGATTGCAGACTCAACGTCGGTTTGTCGTGCTTGCTTTCGCGAGGGTAAATTCGCGCGGGGCACGCCGAGACAGCGGGGGGCGGTGTTGCGCGCGATGCATAAGTTTGACGAGCGTGTAAATTATTAAGCGCGGGAAGTTAGCGCGCGCAAGCGAGATACGCGTCCCGCGGACTAATCGCGTATTTATGCCGGGGAGTTGCCGCTGAATCTTTGACGGGATGATGAATTTTCGCCGAGGCATTATTTATTTTGCTGTCGTTTCAATTTGCTCCTCGCATTGACGCGTTTGGCGTCTCTGTCGCTTGATGTTTTTGCGGATGCTTCATTGTTCGCAGACGGTGTGTTGCGACGCGTCGCTTGAAATTTCCAAAGTTTTTGTTTTTACAGCGCCCTCGGCGGTGAATAAGAAAGTGCAACATAATTAAGCTGACCTGATCTCGTTTTACTTTGTATGCAAAATACCGCTTTATACTGTATTTTACATATTCATTTTTTAAAAGGGAGCTGTAGAATTGCGGCTGCGGTGTGAATTAATCTTAAATAAATGATAAGGTTTTGTTCAAAATTTAATGAAACTCTTTTCTTAATAAATAAACGCACTTTTTAATATTTGCTTTTACTGTAGTTATTTAACTACGTTATCACATATTTTTCGAATAATGTATAGAAATAATAATAGTCGTCTTCGTTAAAAATACGTGCGCAATATATTATTTGAAAAATGGACGTTTTAACAAATCAGTTTATTGGACATCACTATGTCTGAATTTATTTATTTTAATTAATTTTATTTAATTTCTCTTTGGTTGTCTTGTTATACATTTTTCATTATTTTATTTATTTTTATTATTAATTCATCGGGAATAAATTCTCTAAATACAATAATATATATTTGCTTTTAATTAAAATTTATATTTTTTAAAAATAAAAATAAAGAGATTTTTATCAGCTTTCAGGATATAACAAAACCTACTTTATATTTACATTACGTAAAAATATTAAGGGTATTTTTTTAATAATTTGTAAAACCGATGAATGTCACCAAATAATCGACGAATTAATCTCTTTTTAAAGCAAGCTAATAACCTTACTTTCAATAAGCTTACGTAATTAAAATTTTATTCAATAAAGTAACATTTACAACATGTTAAAATAATAACAGTTATGTGAGCACATACTATGAAAATCCGAAACACCGGAAACGCTATAGCGCGAACATATTAATTTCGTTCACAAAGAGCAGCTAGAATTTCGAAAGGAGGTACTGGCTTAGCGCGCACGGATTGAATTTCCGCGTGAATCCATCGCGATAACAAAGCCCAGCGCGTCGTTAATTCGCGCGAACGCGCAGCCTTTGCCGCGTCATCCGACGACTTTTAAGCACCGCCCCGCTGAGCGATGGGACTCCCCGCTCGGCGCGCTGCATTTTCAGCAGGTCCTGTTCATTTTTTATCTGCCGGAATTCCTCGACCCTTCCAGCAGTTTTTTCCCCGCCTTTTTTTTTAAAGTGACACTTTCAGCGGATGATATCGAGCGAGCGCGTGGGTGTACATGAAGGCTGCTCCCGGAGCTTCAGACTGTCAGCCGGCGGGGCGCGCAGGCTCGCCGGGAAAAAGGCGAGTCGGCTCAGAGCCGCGGAGATGTCGCAAATGAAATTTCGGTGGAAATTCGCGAAGTGGGTCAGCTCTTCTTTTACCGCTATAAAACAATTTACACTTAATTTTTTTCGATAACCTCTCGCCGCTTCCTTTTCTTTTCCAACGCGGCTATAAAACGCCGCTCGGAATTTTTAGCTTTATTACAGACGACGTCGAAGTTGCCGCGGGAACTTTATAAATTATCATGTTTTAGCAATTTTCCTCGCAAGTTTATCAATTTGTCGAGTGAGCCGCGCTGAAAAATGAAACCCAGCGAGCGTCGCGTAAAACCCGCACCTTAGCCGCGCGCGACGCTCCACTTTTTACTCGCATCGAACGTTCCTAAACTTTTCCCTTCACTTTATCCATCCTCCAATTGAAAAAAGTCCTCAGGCGTGCCAGTAACTTCTGCGCATCTCGACGACGCGGCACAACCGAGACGTCGGTACGGGAGGGTAACAACAATCGAAATGTTATAGCGAGTCGGCGCGCGGGACGGCTTATCGCTGGGGCGGCCATCAATTAGCGCGATCTCGGGGCTATAAGCGGTCGGCGTCACTCGGCCGTTCCGCGGAACGTCGTGTCGTCTTCACGCGCCGCCCGATGCTTATGATGTGTGCGGTCGCCGGGCATGACCCGTCGCTAGCACGTGAAGGACGGCCCGGCCGGGCGTTAGCGGTGACCGACGCCCGCCCGCGAGAATTACGGCCGCACACCCAAATTGCCTCGTTACGCGCTTTTCACTTGACCCGCTTCACCTGACGTTTCGAATTCTCTTATTTAGTTATTTTAAAAAAAATTGAATAATTGTTCTTATTTTTTGTTGTTGACGTAGATTTGCAGTGCTTTTTAGCGGTGGTTTTTAACGGGATGCGCGATTTGATGGGTTGCGTTTTTGCAACGGCTGTTTTTCAAGGATGATGAATAAACATTTGTTATCGTTACTTGGCTCGCGCGGATGAGGGTCTTTAAAAGTTCGGTGAAAAATGGCAGTTTTACATTTACTCGAAGTGAATGCAAAGTTTCCCAGACGCGCGCGAGATTAATTGCACGCAGCTTTTGTATTTTCAGTGGACGACGATAAACAGCCTTAGCTTTCTCCTTATTTACACCGCTATTTCATTAACTTTTTTTTACTAACGTTTCAGCAATTTATTAAGTAAAATAATCGAACAACGTGGCGCGTTTCAAATAATTTCCCAAATTGCTTTTGCACTTCGGGCATCGTGCATTACGGAATTTACTACATTCCCGTATACAAAGAGATGCAAAAAATACTCGCTCCCGGGCAACGAGCGTGTAGCCATCGTTAATATTAATTAACTTTTTCCCAATAAACATGTACACGCGCGGGCACGAAAAATTCCCAATAAACCGTTACACTATCGAATGCCCCGGTCACACGCTCACCCACACCGGTACACGCGATTGAAGAGACACCGCCGGGGCGCTTGAATTATAAAAAGCGACGATCCGCAGCGCAACGGAGAAAAAAATCTCACCGAGGCAGAGGCTCAAAAAAGTCGCAGTGGCGTAGGATCTCGAGATAAACGAATGCCAGTCATTGAATGCCGCGAGATCGATGGAACGCGCGCTACGTGTACCGTACGCGCGCAGCCTCGAGTAAACACGCGTGGGGCGGGAAATTTACTTGGGGCCCGTCCCCCGCGCTTCGGAACGGTTTGCGCGATTCTCGTAAAATGCGCTTCGCGGGGCGTAACGGAGAGAAGGAAACACTTTTCTGGCAGAGCCGTGCACTTCGCGTGCCTCCGTCTGGCCTCGTTCGCCTCCCCCCTCCCCCGGCGCCGTACGCGCCCGGGATATAAGAATTGCCGGGGCGGCTTTGTCGCGAATTTTGAATGTCGGTTATGGAGAGGTGGGGGTGGGGTGGCTGGCAAGATAAAAGGCCGGAAATCCCGTTGAAAGCGCAGATGCTACGGGCGATTTGTAAGGGAGTGCATTTCGTTTTGCAAATGAAGTTTTACCGCTGCGCCGTTTTTACGATCGCCGACTGTGATTCCCCGGCGTGCGCGCACCGGGAATCGGAATTTTAGTTTATTTACGTACAGCGCGGCGCTCGAGTGGCTCCTCACTCCTGGCTTTTTTTTTATTTCATGGGCGGTTTCGGGTTTTTAACTTTGGTCGCTGGTGCGTGGGTCGATTTTACGTTTCGCCTCCTCGCCGAGGGAATTCATTGACTTCGCCCGCCGCGTGTTTGAAATTCAATGCTGATTCACGCTTGACCCCCCGGCGTCATTATCAATCAAGCCCGCTGACGGCGCTCATAAAAACCCTTATCACCTGTCTGACCAAATCGCTCCTTTTCTACTGACTGCCCCTTTTCATTCCCTTCGGCGCCCGGCTCTCTCAATTGTACCTTTTATCAAAAACGATTTTACGCGTAAAAAGCGCATAAAAACCATCACAATCTCCCTCTGATTTTTTGGTAAATACCATCAATTTCGATGCGAACGACGAGAATGGAGGCGCGAAAAATCGAATGCGGCGAAAGACGTTCCTCGCTTTTTATAGCCAGGGGTGACGAGGCGCAACCGAGTGAGTCACGCACGCGCGTACACGTATACACGCACGCAATTAAACCGCGGCACATTAATGAGCGACCGCGACGAGTGGCTTCCACTCGCGGCGTTACTACTCCAGCGCGCGAGAGGTTCTAACGTTTTCTTTTTTTTCGAACGAGCGAGTGCTGTTTTTTTTTACCGTCGCGGCCCCCTTTTTTCCAGAGAGGCGGAAACGCGCCTTGTCGATGGCGCGATTTTTCGTTCCCGGCTGTATAAGCTTTCGGCTGAATGCGAGGAATTTCGTTCAAGGAGCCGGAGCCGTATTTTTTCATTGCGTGGGAGCTCGCTCTTTTACTGCCGAGGAATTGGCGAAATGCTCGCTCGCGATTCATACACGAGGAAAAATGGTTTAGCAAAAATTATTGCCTCTTTTATATGATGGAAGGAGAAAAAACTGCATTTTAGTTAAAAGTTAAATTATAACGTTATGCTAATTTTTATTGTGGAAGGTTGTATGTTTTTTCATATTACTAGCTTCTCTTTCTACATACTCGTTTTAGCTAAACCGTTTTTCTCCGTAAAATGTTTGAATATAAATTTTAGCACGAATTTACTTTAATTTCTCCTAAAGTTTCGTAAAAAATTAATGTTTCCTATTTTATTCTAATTTTTTGTAATGTGTCATGTACACGTAATAAACGAAATCCAATTTCCTAATTTTTCTAATTTTTCCTAATATGTTATTCGCACGCAATAAACGAAATCCAATAAAAAATATCTTCCGGTCTGGCAAATAACGCGACTATCTACGTGTCCTGATAAAGTATATATAGTCGTTTCGCGACGAGCAATCGAACAAGCCGAAAATCGGACATTATCAGCCGTATAAATCTCGCGCGAAGGTATAGCCCGTCCGTCGGGTCGCGCGAAATGGCCGGTATCCGTCCAGGTCCAATCTCGTCTCTTCCTTTGGCCAGCGGCTCCCAAATCACGCCGTCGACGTGAAAAATAAATGTGCACTCCGCCCCCTCCCTCGCCGTTCCGCCTCGATCCCGCGCGACAGACCGGATCTTTCGGGTTGAGTCCCGAGGAAATGGGCGCGCGCCGGTGCATGAAATGCAGCTGATCGAGCTCGCGGGGATCGTTTGCACGCGGGGGAGCGGAGACGCTCCCGCGAGGGCTCGCTCTCCTGCCAATTATTATGACGGTTGAGTGCGAAGCTAAGAGGAAAAGGTGAGTAAGAGGATCTCGATGGATGCTGCCGCACTGTAACGACGATATCGCGACCTACTTCTTTTTTATCGACCAGTGTTCCTGGAAGTAACGGGATGCATTGCAGAAGTAATGTACTTTATTAATGGTGGATTTCTTGGAATTTTTCAGTGACTGTAAGTTGATGTTGTTAAGGAAAATATTTGTTTCTCTTAATTGAGTAGCTAACAGGAAATTGCAATTAAAACGTAGAAGCTGGTAAACTTAATTAAAAAGTTTCTAAAGAAGGAGTTAATTGTTACTATTAAATTGAAGAACGTAGATTCTTATTAGATTGTAAAGAATTTCTCAATTAGAATAGGCCTTTTTTGTTTAGATATTCTTCTCTTCCAGATAAAGTACCATTAAAACTTACAGATCACGCATTAAAATTGATAGATGTCCATTCACTACAAAAATCCAATGGCATTATAAATACGCAACCTACGTTACAACACGTCGTACATTTTTATAAATAAAGTAAAAGCTTTTCATCTCCGTCATTCCCCCGGCAAGCCATTCCATCCCGGTTATTTCCCCGAGAACAAAAATCGACTACAGCACGCCGTTAGAATTCATAACTCAATAGAGCGCGCCCGTGTGGCTGACAGTCACTCCACAAAGGACCTCCCTCCTTGGGAGTGGAATTTTATAAATTTCGCCGTCCGCGCGCGCTGGAGCAAGTGGCTCTCCCATCCCTCCTGGAGACGTCGTTCGCGACGCTCGCCCTCCATTTGTTACCGCGAAAAAGGAGCGACGTCCTCCGGGGCTCGCGCATTTCTCATCGACAGGCAGGCGGAGGCAGCCGCGGGGATGAGGTATGCAGGGGACGCGCCGGCAAAGTCCATCCGCGGTGAATTTTTTACCGGGTCATCGGCGGTGCACGCGCGGCGAATACCTTGCTTTTGTTTTCGCCGGATCCGCGGCTCGTAAAAATTCCCGAGGAGCCGCGGCGAGTCCGGCGAACTTTACGACGCTAAAACCGCGCGTCTTATTTTGCATGAAAGTTCGGAGCTGCCCACGGTAACTTCGCCGGGCCGCCGTAATATCGCGAAGATGCGACTTACAGACAGAGAGAGAAGTACCCTCTTTTTTTTTTCTTTGAGGGGAAAATTCACCGGGTAATAGTAGAGTCGCGTATTTATAAGTCTAATATAGTTCTAATAATAATACGTCTAAACGTTCTTTCGTTAGAATGTGCAAGGCTGAGTGGACGTAAAATTTGATCACGACACGCTCGGTCTCGTAAGCGCACGAACGGAATTACGACCTTGCGAACGTGAAAACGCAATGAAAATTTAAATTCCATATTTGTGCGAGCGCCGCGTTTAATCGTTCGTTTCATTTCGGTAGCATCAATTTCAATCAATGTTTTTGTTTATCCCCGGCACTGAAGAACAATCCATTATTGGAAAAAAACTACCAACAGCCCTTAATGATCCGTCGGATTTCAATATCAAACAAAAATTTCATTCCTCCCTCCAACCTCCCTCCAACCCAAAAGAACAAAGAGCTCGTTAAGAAAAATGATCGAGCGACAGTTGCCTGCGACAAAAAAAAATTGTTTGAAAAACAATCTTCGGATCCGTAGCCCCCCCGAAGAAGGTAGAGCGAGCGTGGGAAAAGAACAAACACGCGAAAAAGACTGAGTAGAGTCGTCGTCATCCGGCAGTCGCTTTAAAACAGTGAATAAGTCAACAGCGAGGAAGCTCGCGCGAGCGTCCCCTCCTCCTCCCTCGCACTCAACCTCGCCCAATTTTACCCTTGACAAGCTCGCGCGCGCGTTCGCTCCTCTCTTTTTTTTCCCACCCCCGTCCTGTCCCCCGGCGCGCGCTGCAGTCTCGGTCCAACGAGGCGCGAGAGCTCTCCCGGGCGAATCTTGGCACCCGGCCGCCCCCTCTCGCCCTCCGGCGCTCTCTTCTTTTTTTTTTGCGCGCCCGCGTCGCGCCCCGCTGGCCTTTATCCGCGCGCGCATTCGAAAGAGGACGTTTCCACGGGCCGCGCAAAAAAAAACGCGCGCGCCACGGCAAAACATCGCGCTCGGAAGGAGCCGTGCCGACAAAGGGGATAATTAGTTTCCCTAACTCGGCTGCCGGCGGACTCGCTCCCGGGGTGCCACACTCTCATCCCTTCTTCTTCTTTCTTTTTTTAACCCGGGAATTTTTCGTTCAACGGCCGCGGTTGTTTAATTCGCGGGACCGCACGTCTGACATGGTAATTTTGTGATTTTTTAGGTCTTTTTCGGATGTTGAGGCCGACTAATGATTCCGGTGGATTGTTTTCGAAGGTTTTAAAAAAAATTGATGTCGGATGGATAGGTTTATCTGCTTGTTTGAAGTAAATATTTTTCGACTGTATTTATTCTGAATTTAAAAGGAAAATTTTATCAGCGATAAATGTTGACCCTGTAAACATTTTATTCCATGAATATTTTAGTTATTAAAATAAAAATTCTACTAAAATTTGCAATATCCTCATAGACTCGCATTATTAAACTAGTTAATTTAAAAAAAATAAAATTTTAAATTTTCTTAAAATGGTTCCCAAGAAATTAAAATAATTTTTTTTTATAAAATTGAGTTCAATTTGAAGTAATTTACCATATTTCTTGCAAACTTTTATTTGCACTTTTATGTGATTACTCTAAACTAGACTATTTTTAAAATGTTGATAAACGAGTTTACGGTTTTAAAAAAAAGGAGGGATAACACTTTCTTATACGTCCCTATATCGACGCAACCGCCATCGACAGAAACCACCCTTCGCAGGACAGAAACTCCCGATCATCGAGTGCCGCAATGAAAATACAGTCGAAGCGAACTCCGGAAGCAGATAACATCGAGTTAAAGGACGACGGAGGGTGCGAGTCTTGAGTTTGAGGTCGAAAGGACATGTCAGCTGTGCGTATACGCCGCGCCAAAAGGCGGGGGTGGAGACGGCCGCTCGCCTCCAAATGTCGCGCACCAGAGTCCTTCCTGCGGCACGTACTGCCCCCCACCCGCTCGGTTAGCCCGGCGTGTCCGAGGGAGGCGGAGGGGGCAGCGCGAGAGGTAAATATTGGCGGAGGTTCGTAAAGGGATGGCTGAATATTTCAAGAGCCGCCGGGGAAACAGGAACGTCGCCCCGAGCGACTTCCGACCTTTAAGCGCGCCAAATCGTGACTCCTTTTTTTCTCTCTCTCTCCTCTCCCCTCCTTCCATCTCGATTTCGAGCGAGGGTCGCCGGTGTACGTGCGTCCGAGTTTTTCCCGCTGGCGTGGCCCGCGACGATTCTTTAATAAGTTGACACGTTCCGCGAGGCCCGCGCGGCGCCTCGAGAAAAGGTCGGCCACGTTGGTTTCTCGCCGTGCGAGGGCTTTTTTCCTCCTCTTTTTTGACTCGGCTTTCTCGGTGCGCGCTAGAAACGTGATTCTTTTGTTTAAGAACTTTTTCTTAACTGTGGCTCGATTTTATTTTAACTTTGCGCCGCGTCTGACTGTAACTGGCTGTTACTACTGCGGGGTATAAAGCGTGATGCTTTTCTTAATTTTTTGAGACTCGCTGATGGCGTATCACTTTCGTTCTGTTAAGCGGTAATTTAATATTCTAGCTGTAATTTATTGCGGATTTGCATTTTAGATTGATCGAGTAAATTTATGTGAGATATAAAATGATTTGGGGAAATGATTAATTATTTCGCTTAACTTTTTTCCGGACAATTCATCATAGTTACCGCACATTATTGTTAATTAATTCAGGTCAAATTAATGATATTAGAGTCCTCCTCGCTCCAAAATAATACCACACTGAAAGCAGCATACGCGTACATTGCTTTCAGCGCGTAATTTAAAAATATTAACAAAGTTTCGAGTAGTTTTACAGGTAAAATTTTTTAAAAATTCGCTCAGTGTAAGACGAACTAAAAAATTTTATAAAAATATCTCAAAAACTTTTTCCCTGAAATTACAACTGCGCTATAAACTCGTATTAAACAAATATCAACTCCAATAAAAAAATCTTTCGTAGTCTCCAACACCATTAATAAATGTTTAACGAACGAGCGCCCGTTGAATTTCGTCTCTCCGTAAAAAAAAGCACCAGGATAATTAATTTGCAATAAAAATTGCTGCAACACTGCCCACGGAGGCGCAATAAAAAGCTTCGTCCCGAGTCGAGTCGCGACGTTTTTTTTTTCTTTTCCTCCCTCGAAGCGCGTGCGTATGGCATTTATGATATGTCACGTTTCAATAGTCCATTTCCCGCGACGTAAAAATCAAGATTAATAGCGACGGCACGTCCGAAGCAAAGCGGCTCCTCGCCGCGGGCTCGGCTAACCCCCTCATTACATTTACATCGTTTTTAATTGACGTCCCACGTGCTCCTGACGTATAGGCCGTAAAATAAATCTCGGCGAAGCGCGGCGCAATTAATTCGACCGCCGAAGAAATTAATATTTCAGCCCGGGGGCGACTCCCGGTCGAATACAATTTCCCGCGCGAAATTCAACCGGTCGATGAATAATACAGCTCGCGTCGTTTCGCGCGCTGACGCCCGCGTTTCGTCGACTTTCGGCGTCTCGAAACCAATTAAATCCGCGAGCTTTCGGCGCGCACCTTTATATTAACTACGGCGAGCCCGGCGACGTATACATTAGCGAGGAGGATTTACGCCGTTTGGCGGGGAGTGTTCCCCGTAACAAGCGAGCTTCCCTCCCTCCCCCCCGGAGCTACTTTAATCCGGGCTTTATTTACTCGGAGAAAAGAGCCCCGTCGCTTTCCGCCCGCCTTTTTACCCCCTGATGGCCTCTCTGTTCGGGGGCTGAGAAGCGGCGCACAAAAAAGCCCGCGAAATGAACGAGTGGGCGCAGGCCGGATTATCGTTATTGCTGTTATTGTTGCCGGGCTCCGTTGCTCGGAATAATCGCAGCTGATTATCGCGCCGCCGGGGCAGCTTTTTCGTTTCAATTTTCGCGTGCTCCAGCCGGCCTCGATTAATGGAGAGAGAGGGAGCGCGCGAATCCGATTTGCCGCTGATAAGATTGTCGCTTTTTACTGCTTGACAAGGGCACTTAATCGCGCTATCGCAAAACAGAGTCATTTTTCGCAATGTTTGCGTGAAATTGAATGTTGAGTATTGTGATCTTGGCAGCGATGTCCCGCAATTTTGAATGAAAAATCTTTTCGAATGTCGTGTTACTTTAACAAAGAGAGTCTGGATTGTGAAAGGCGCTTACACGAACGGCAATTACTTTGTGACTTACTGTTATTACATCGATTAATGCGTTGTAACGTAGAAAATTTAACGTTCTTTCTGCTTAAGCTACTGGCAACAATAAAAATTTGACACGAAAATACTTCTTAAGCACAACTCCGCGACTCTTTCATTCCTTCCTCCATTATTCAATTGAATTTCCATTTTATTCCATCCAACTTTTGCCGCAAAGGGTGAAAAAAAATCCACTTTTCGTGGAGAACGCGAGCCGACGCACCGAGATCGCTCCGAAAACTTCGTCGCTGGGATCCCCGAGCACGAGGAATAAAGCGACCCTCCCCCCGCGCGTAGAGCCTGAAAAGACGCGCGCCCACGCGGACCCTAACGACCTTTCCCCCGACCGAATCTCGGTGCGAGCCCGCAATCCGGGGGTGAGAGGGGAAAAAAGAGCGGCAGTCAAACAGCGTCGCGTTTAATTCGAGACGAGGGAGAGCGAAGCAGCCGACCTTCGGCCTCTTTCTTTTTTTTTCGCTCTCGCGCATTATGTGCTCTCGTTGCGGCCCGTAAGTGGGGCAATAGCACGCGCGCGCGCTCGCTCGGGCGCCCGTATACACGATGACGAGGAAAGGAGGTGACGCTCGGGTGGGGGGATATAGGCAGCGCGGAAACACGGGCTAGGCATACACGCGCGCGAGCGGCTTTAATAACCGGCGCAATATGCGCGGGCTCGCGCTCCGACGCCCCCCGCGTCCCCCCTTTGCTCCCACCCCTTCGTGGACCGTCGCCAGAATATGTATACACCGAGGGGAGTGTGTACCGAGAGATAGAGACGCAGCGAAGGCGCCGGATCCATCCGGCCCGTTTGCCGGGGCGGCTCATGAATTCGGAAGGGGATGTAAGTACGCAGCTGGCATTCGGGGCCGGGGATGGGGGGATTAATTAATTGCGGAGGGTCTTGAGACGCTACCGCCGATGGGTAAACCGGACCGGATCATGAGATGCGGGTTAATGGTCGTCGGATGTTGTAGGCACACGTAATTATTGTTAGCGTAACGGTGGAAAAATTGACGTGTAATGTAGGCAAACAAATCAACAGGTTCGGTTACGAGAAACGAGAGTAATAAACCGCTGCGGAAACAATTCGCTTTTTTCGGAATTTTAAAATGAGAATTCATTTTGATTCTCATGTGATGCATAATGCATTTTTTGGTCTTGAATCTTTTTATGAGGGTGATTTGAATGGAAAAATAAAAGCTTATGTTTATATCTCACCTGTTTTCGTAATAAAGACATTTAACACTGATCGTTTACATTTATTATTGTTATTTAAAACGTGGAAATGCAAAATTAAACTTTTTTATAATTTATATAAATTATGCTCTTTTGCTTCCGCTACGATTTGAATGAGGCTTACCCAGTATTACCCGACTCTTTTGATAGAACTGATTGGAAATACATATCAACATATCAATTATCCAGTTTAAGTGAACAAAAAACTCTGCTTTACATTTTTGCTTCAAATTAAATTGGAGCGCTAAATTAACTGAATAAACTGTTTCGAAACTTCAAAGCGGAAGATGAAAAACCACTTCATAAAATTCATTTTTTCAACTTTGCAATAAAAAGCTATACTTTTAAAAATTAATTAGGTTCATACCGCAGATAAATAGTCAACCCTACTTTAAACGAAGACTTTCTTAATAAATATGTATAGCCTGAACTATGTAGGTCTCACAATTTGTGCTAACTTGTTGGATCAACGGCAGTAAGATACAACTAAGCCTGAGTAAAGATTTGGTATAGAGTCTTGGGAGTAAACAAAAAATCCATTACCCAGCAAAAACAGTTAACGATAATCAAAGTTGATTCCAGCCATCGCGGCCTGTCGATCATTTCCTACAGTCAGGCGATAGTTAATTAGCGACTGAATAAATGAGTTTCGTTACAGCAGAGCGATTAAAACTGAATATGAAAATTGAGCGTGCAACATTGACAACGATAGATTTATCAGTACACATCGATAGATCGATACGAATATAATATTATTTTGATCCTCGCAGTATTCAATTGAATGTTTCAACTTTGATTACAAGTTAAATTCTCAATCGACAGTTTGCAAAACGAATAAACGTAATGAGGCTGTAAATACGACAGCAGAGTGTAAATCAGGGGACAGCAGAGATTATTCAAATTTATCCGGCTCTTTCCGACTTTCATCGATTCCAACAGGAGCGAGATTTCGCGACGGGACGTGCGCGACAAGCCCCTCGCCGCGTGCAAAATTAAAGCATCTATCAACGCGAGTGCTCGTAAACCGGAAGCCTCGAGGAGAAAAGTCGCGAGCACTCATCGGGACTCGAAACGATTTCGGCCTTGCCGCTCGGCCAAGTCGACTGGCAATCGCCCAAAAACAATGAATAACTCGTCCCGAAGTAATTCCGGCGCGTTGATGCGATCCACAGGTAAGTGGGCTCGCGTAGGTGGCTGCGCGGGCCAGTCCGCGCGGGAGCCAACTGCTCGGTCGATTAGGAGGCCCCTCCGCGCTCCCTTAGCGCAGTTCGCGCGCAAATTGCCCGATAATTAGCGCTTCGCGAAGTTTGCCTCGAGTGTGTCCCCGCGTCGTCCCCCCGTCGTCCGCCACCTCGAGCATCCTCGCGGATCATCCCCCTTCGCTTGTCAAAGGAAATTAGTATTAACGTGCGATCGTCCCTCTTAATCGTGCCTCGTGACTCCGGCTCGCTGGCTAATTCGCGTGTCAACCGTCGCATCGCTCAAACGAAGTTTCGCCGCTCCGTTAAAAAAAGTTAGATCACGGAACCACTGCAGACTGACACTTTTAGAGGATCACTTGAAAAAAAGATCAAAAAAAGATAATAATTTTTTTTTAAAGAAAATCTGATAATTGTTTCGAAAATTACATTTCTTGAATTTCGAAATAATATTTATAGGACTATCTTTCTTTATTTTAAGAATTGAAAGACGATCATTTATTTGATCTATGTTAATTATAAAAAAAGATATCAAGTATATTTGCACCATGCTTTATTTTATGCACTATAAAAATGTAACTGATATCGTTTAATTATTAAATTAAAAATTTCATTTTTTGAAAATGAGATCGATATTTGCTAATAATTAATATCTTCAAAATATTCGTATTATTCATTATTAAAAATCATTAAAAATTGCTTAAAAAATCAAATTTCATTTTCAAAATATAAAACACCTAGGCAGTACACATTAATAAGATTTACAATTCTTAAACCGCTGTAAGTATTTAAAAAATTAATTTTAAATCAAATCGAGTACACCGTAAAATGTGCAAAATGACCATCGCTAAATCAAATTAGCAATATCGCGCCGGCAGTGTTTCGCCGCGCGACAAATAAAAGATTTCCCCGCGAGCAATAACGAGCGCGCGCGCGCGAAACGCAATTACTCTCGTAAAAAGCTCGACCGCGCCGTATTTTCCGCGCGAGCCCAAAATAGGCGCGCGGGGCTAACGGCCCGCGGGGAAGCGGCCGAGTCGCTGAGCGTCAGCTTTTTGCCCTGCGTTCCGGCGCGCTCATAAATACGCCGGGGCCTTTGATAGGGCGAGCGGCGCGCCGTGGCCGCCTGCACTGCGGTAGCACGCACGCCTCCCCCGCGGCCGCATTTACGCGCTGCGGTCAGCTCCACCTGCGCCCCACCCGCGCGGCCACTCCGAGAAACCAGGCCTCCGGCCCGGTGACCGCCGCCGCGCCGTTTCTTATGCCCCCGTGCGCCCGGCTCTCTTCGTTGACTTTTCTTCTGGGATTGGGTTGCGCGAGGGATCGGGGATTCTTGCCTCGTCGGCGGAACGAAGGATGGATTTCGGCTTGTTTGCCCGGTAGGGAGTGGTGTGCGCAGCTTTCGCGTTTAAGGGCTAATTTATTAGTGCGGCGGGATTATCCGGGCGAGTGCAGGTGAATTGCGTGCCGTTGTCGATCGGACATTTACATTTTGCTCCGTTGCAGATCTCGATGCCATTATTTTTATTGTATCTTACTTGTAATATTAATAAATAAATGTTATGGTCTTTGAATGTACAAGTAGAAACCCGTGCATTTCCACTTTTTATTTATATACATAACATAAGATTTAATAAGCATTTTAATCTTTGTAGAAAAACATTTTCTAGATTTCAGTAGTACAAGTACGAAATGGTCAGGCGAAGCATTTCTCTCAGCTATTAATCACAATTAACTCGCCGCGTAATTCATAGTAATTAGACTAGTAAAAACACAACGCTATTATTAAAATTAAAATCCATTGTGCGTGATAAATGCTCCCCTGGACCTCGGCAGGAAAGCCTCGTTAAACACCTATTTGTCCCTAAATTAAAAATTCGACGTGCAGCGCGGCTGAAAATTGAACTGATTTTCAGCGGTGCGTAAATAGGTTATTCCGCTGAGTGCTTTTTCACTAAGCCAGTCGCGACTCCCGTGGAAGAAAAGGACCGAGCCAAATGCATGTTAAAGGGAGATAAAGGCCTCGACCACGTTTTTCGATAAAAGACCCGCCCCTCTGTGTTCCACCGCGTTTTCCATAAAAAAAAATCCTCCAGCGCGCGTGTGGGTGCCGAGAGGAAATGAACGAAAGGGAGCTTGCTTTTCATACGCTTAATCGAGCGTAATTTCTCTTTAATTGTCCCGGTCGATTTTCAGCGCCGGACCCGCAGACGATTTCTTTTGAGGCTCGCCGGAACAAAGCGGCGGCCCGACCTATGTCTCCCCAGCCGCATTAGCGAACTTCAAGCGGAAAAAAAGGATTCGCCTTTCTTTCTCTCTCTCTTTTTTTCGTATACCGACGCGAGGGGCAATTATTTATCGGAATAATAAACGTAGTTTTGAAGTAGGTCGTTGCCGCTGACGGGGATCTAGATTTGTGCGCGACGTGACTAATTGCGGCCGGGAGCTCGCGGCGGGGCAATTACATTATTTAAAAGTTTAATTGATCGCGTACGCGTTCTTCTGAGCTTTGCGTGATGCCCCGTTGACTTTGTCGCGGTGGCGATGTGTGCGTGCCCGCGTCCGGATTTCCCTCTCTCCCCTCCTTTCTCTCTCAAGCGATTCCGATATTTCTGGCGCGTGACGTTTGCTCTCCGCGTAATGCGAGAACGTATTGCGCCCGTTATATCATTTTTATCGCGCGGTTCAAGTGGCGGAGAAGTAATTTTTCTTATCGTGTAGTTCCACTATTTTAACTTTAACGGGGTTGGAAATATTTGCTCGCCGATTCCCCGAGTTCAAGAGCTTTTTCGTGTACGAAATATTTTACGCGCTTATGAATAATTTTGCGGCCGGCGAGTATTGTTAAAATATGAGTTCGATATTTCACGCCCGGCCATACCGGTCGGTATCTCGAGCACTCCGCTGAATCAATTACTTCGACGCGGACGACTGCGCACTTTCGAAGGAAACTACTTTGTTTTCGTTCCAAGGCAAATAGGATTTCAAATCCTTGAAAAAAAGTCAATAAAATATTAACGTCGCGACGCTCGCGGCGCGGACTTTTTTGAAGCAGAAAAAAAATAATCGTACTTCCTGCGGAGTTTCGCTCTTATCGAACTTCCGTTCTCCGTTTTTGACAAACCGAGCCCGTCCGGCGAATCCGCATCGCGGCAGTTTCGCGAAGGATAACGGCGAAGGTCGTGCAGCCGGTGAAAAAAAAAGTGGCATCGCTGGCGCGTATCCGTCGACGTTTCCCCGAGCGCGCTGACACAGTTCCCGCGTCCATCCCGGACTCCTCGCCGCGGTGGCGCCTCTTTTGCGAGCGCGCATAACGAGTCGCGCGGGGGCGGCCGATCGTCCCCCCTCCCTCTCGCCCAAGGTCAGTGGCGCGCGCGGGACGCCCGTCACCGAGGCAGCCCTCGATTGAATTTTTCGAATCGAGATTAAGCGACCGCCCGACTTTTACGAGTCAGCTGTGTGTAATTTCGCGGGGAGATACGGCTCGCGTGAATGGCGTCATCTATTATACACGAGGCGCGCGCTCGCTTTTTTTTCCTTTTCGAGGCTAGCCGTGAAAATTTCATGACGGCCGCGCGTGTAAAATTACGCTTTCATTGCGAATGTTAATGCCGCTTTACTTCTTTTTTTTACCCTCTCGCGCCTTTTTTTTTCGTTTTCCTTTTGTTCTCGTGGGCGATACACTTTTTGGAGCGAAGCGAATCGATTCGAACGGGGTACTTCGCGCGAACCGCGGAGCGGATCAATCAATTCGGTTGGATCCGCGGAATCATTAAATTTCCGTGCCCCGGTGGAATGATTCCCGGCCGGTGCGGTACGCGGTTTTCGTTACTTACGGTGCGCCGGCTCGTTTAACGGCCGGGAGCCACGTGACCCCGGCGCGATAAATAAAACCCGCGTGAAAGTTTAATCCCACTTGAAATAAACGGAACTCGGAAACATTCGGGAAGCGGAGTTGCGTTTTGCTCGGGAGGCGCCTTGCGCGGTGGGCGAACAGGGCGAGAAACGCAATGCGGCAAACGCCAGGAGAAAAATCGCGGCCGGCCAAGGCGTCGCTAATTCGCCGCGGCAAAAAGTATCCCCGTCTCGGGGGCAAAAAGTACGGTAAATACTCCTTATTTCTCTCTTTAATTCGATAAGGTTGTTCCCTCCAACTTGAAAATGCAATTCGAGCGCGCCTCTACTTTGTCAAGCTTAACTTTTATTCGTTAAAATGTTCGCCGTCGGTCGAGGCGCTCTTTTTATCCCGCAAAGTTTTAAGTCAATTTTCATTATGCAAAATGTGCCCGACCTCCGCGGAGTGATCGGCCAATTCGACCATTAGAATCGAGGCGTAAATTACGTTTCCTCTTTTTCCTCGTGCCATGGGTGACGCTCACCCCGAGCGCCGCGCTCGGCTGTTTAAAGGCCGGCGCTTTTGAGCTCCGTCATTTTTTTCCCCCTGGCTCGCGAGCCTCCTGAGGCACAGCCTAGGCGTTTTAAATAGCTTATGACCCGATTAATATTTCACGTCGAGCCGGCTTTGTCGGGCCGGCTTGAAAATTATTTATCGCTAACGAGTCTTTAAGTGGGGGAGGGGAGATGCGGCAGGGAGGAAACTTCTCCGGTCCGCTCGCGCGAAGTTCGCTGAACGGGAGGAGCCCGAAGACTTTATAAGCTACACGCCGGTTTGTATATATATCGATTCGCGGTGCATGTATACCTACCGTACGCACGGGGCGAGCGACTGCGCGGCGCGAGTCAAATTGAGACATGCGCTGCGTGAAAGTTTAACGAGCTTTCTTTTCCTTCCATTTTTATGTTATAAATCGGAGCCGAGCGCGGATTCCACTCGGAGTTATCGGAATGCGGTATCTTTGGTGTAGCGAAGGTGAAAAATGAAAGTGTCTCGCGTGCAAAATCACCGCGGATCGATGGACGCGCGGTAAAAATTAAATTCGCCCTTTAACCAATTAATGAACGCTTTATTCTCATCGCGCTCCGCGTAAAAAGTAGGCCAGTTATGAGGTCGGAATAAAACTTTATATACCCAACTACATTCTTCGCGGGGATGAAAAAAATAGGGAGCGTTGAAAAAATCGATATCAAGGTTTTGTGTGTCGCGATTTTTTTTTTTAAGTAAAATAACGCGAAATAAAAGTCGCGGTGACAAAAGCTTCGTCACTAATGAAAATAGAGTGTATACAAACTGACTTTAATATTCATAATAAAGATTTTCCACACAATCGTGGATTGTGATGCGGAAGAGTGGGAAACAAACGATGAAAAAAAGAGGACAAGAGGAGGTGGGGAAAAATAAAAAAAAAAAGAAAAAAAAAGAAGAAGACAGCGAAATTTGTGCAACTGTAGCGCGTAGATATCTGCATGCGCCTACGAAATAGCGAGCGGTACAGCGGAAACAATGGAAGGAATTCGACAATGAGGGAGTGAGGGAAAGGAGCAACTCGATGGCTCATTGTCCGAGTGGCAGCCGCTACTAAATGAGGAAGAAACCGCGGGCGAAGATTGTGTGCGAGCGCCTCGTCGATTTGTTCTCGAGTTTTTTTTTTCGTACTGCATTCTCCAACCCTCGACCTTTTCCATTTTATACGAGCAGTCTTCGATCGCGCGGTTAATCATTTCGACTTTTGCGCAGCGAGTGATTTAATTGCTTTTTTGAATCGGGAGGATAATAGCCGCTTCGAATCGAACGGAAAATCGAGACTTGTGAACTGCGGTTTGCTGCTTTATTTTGTGCGCTGGCTTAATTTGTCGTGTTTTATTAGCACTTTCGAGCGACGAGTAAAATTATGTTTTGATACGTGAGTTTGAATAATTAATCTCGACGCTTAATTAAATTTGCAATTAAACGTGTAAAACCGCACTCAGGAGCGTTCTAAATCTTTTAATTAATGAAAATGAATAGCAACGTTGAGCGCGTTACTGCGTTTCATTAAAAAAGAGCGCAATTATTTTAAGAATTGATGAATAAAAAACCGCGCTTTAAAAGGACCAAATGGACTTTTTAAAAGAAATTAAAATTTCGTACGAAGATCACGAAGGGGGAGAAAAATTGAGAAAATTTATAATTAATTAGACAATTTATTTTTGGCGACCGGCGAAGGGGCGCGCTTAAAAAATTCAGAAGTTCTCGCGAGCATTTTCCAGCATTAACTGGAGCGAAAAGCGGACCTTTAACCAAGCAATAATTTAAACTACAAGTCAGTGCTAATTACTTTTTGCCGACACACTTCCTCGTATAATTACGAGATCGAACGAGCAAGTGAACGCCGCGGCACGTCGATGGCCTCCGAGCGACTATTGACATTGGGGGTGTGCGGTCATTTTCCCCCGTTACCTCGCTCGTGCGCTCTCTAATTTTCTCCTATCGCCCTATTTCTACTTTTCCGTTTGCTCCCCCACCGCCTCCCGAGCTCTACCCCGCCTCCTTTTTTGTCCTGTTTTCCAGAGAAAATAGAAACCAGAGGTGCAGGAGACGTTTTTCCTTATCTCGTTGGGGTACTAAAAAATATCGTTGTGTAATAAAACCGCTTTCACGTGACACTGCTCGACACATTTTTTACGTACAGTATCAAAAACTGAAGTAAAAAAGAGTAATCTAGTATGAATATCGAAATATTTTTTTATCCGCGCCACGCAAAAGCGTTGTTTGCTTTTCATTTTCGCGCACATTCATCTGCTAAATGCATACGAACTTTTAGCTGTATTATTGTAACGAACTAACCCACCTGCGTCCTACCCACTTTATTGTTTATCAAACTCCGGAAACCAGAGCAATAAATTACACTTTTACAAACGAGAAGATAAACAAACGACGTTAATAAATCCTAATATGCTCCACCTACAGCCTCGGTAAAATATAATTTTCATCAGGCTCTTAATTGAATCACGTCCTACGCACACAGCTCGCCCGAGCGCAAAGTACGGCGGCGGCTACTTAAAAGGCCGTCGGGACATTCCGGTGGAATTCCAGGAAGACTTAATTTTCCCAGCGCCGGGGCGCAGCCGGGTCTGATCGAAGCGCTTCCGTAACTACTGCGTCGAAGAGGGCCGGGCGACGTCGCGATGCGCCTAATAATGGGGCCGCGCCGCAAGGCGAACGAAATTCGCGACGAGCGCCCCGGCCAAGTTCGGGCCGGCCACGTCGCGCGGAATTCAAATGAAACGCCGCGAATCTCGGATTCCGCTCGTGCCGAATTGTTCGCTGCCTCCCCCGCTCCCGATTGATTATCGTTATTATCTCGCGACGTTTTGCTCCGGCTCCCGTGGCGCTCGGCATTTCGTTCGCTTTCTTTTTATCGGGGAATTTATTCATAATTGATCGCGAATGTATTTTAACAAGGGCTGGGATATTTTTAGTTCGGAAGTTTACTTCTTTAATTCGTTCGATTCAATTTTAATTTTGTTGGCGGAGTGTATTTTGCGGTTTGATCTACAGTAACTTTTCAGTGTAAAGGTCGGTCATATACAGGCGTAGGAAACAATTCTTTTGTAAATAAGCGCATAACGATAGATAGATAATATCGTATAAAAGAAAAAACAAAAGTCAAATAAAAAAAACTTGAAAGTACTAAAAATTAGAGAAAAGTGGTTATACTAATTAGCAACTAATACCGTTAATGTTTTTAGCTAACTATACCAATTCTATTATTATATATTTTTTAAGTTTTTCCCTAATTTAACTTTATAGAAAGAAAACCAAAAACACATTTTTCAAATACGTTATAATTGCTGCTCTGAATTTTAATACAACCACAATATCCGTAAATCTCGAGATAGTAAACAAACAATCGAAGAACATAAAGAAGAATCGTCGAATGCATTTTCCAACTTAATTAAATATAAGTAGCGCGCGTATGCCTCGGGAGCGATTACGGTCGGGTCAAGCGAAGCTACCCCCATCGGCGTTATAACGCCAGATTTAGTAACTCTGCGCGCGGCCTGAAAAAAAGACGCGCGACCGAGGGGGGCAGATCGTTAAACTCGGCAACTTAGCCTCTCTGCTTTTATCTCCATCGCCGTCTCTCTCCCACTCGCTTCCTTAATCTTTAGTCCGCGAGCGAGCGGCCTCCGCGTGTTACGGTTATATTCCTCAGCTTTATGCGTCGGCTCGCTCTTCACTTTCATTGTTTATTCAGCGACAAAACTCGGCGGAAATCTAATCTTCTGCCGGCCGCGCTAAGATTCCTCGCTGCAGTATTTTTGCCTCATCCTCCGGCTGTGTCTCGGTTTTCCAAGGTGGCGGGGCTATTTTTTGCTTCCTTTTTGGGCCGAGGGGTCCGTTAATTTTTTACCGATGCAGCGCGCACAGCCTCGCACCGGAGCTGAGGGGCTAAAAGTAATTCGATCTTCTCGGATTTTGAACGTTAAATGAGGATTTCGTTCCACCGGATGCGCTCCGCGGAAGTAATGCGCCACATAAATCATCGCGACTGCATCAAGTAGCTGTTGGCGCAATATTTCCGCGATGATCGTGCCAAAGTAATTTGCCGGGAACTAAATTTTGGCGAAATTGGAAAACGAGAATCCGTTGAAGATGGATTTTGATTATATGATGTTAAGCCGAATTTTCTAAAACGGTTGTAAATTGATTTTTGTGCACAATAAATATTTTTCTGTAGCCTTGGATTTCAGTGTATGTTTACCTTACAAATATTAGCTTTTCAATTTAAATATGGTATTTGCTTTACAGTATTTGAAAATATGGACATTTATACATGTCTTTTTGTGTATACACAAAACGTGTCATTTTGTTATTGTCAAAAAATTTTAACATATTATTAAAAAATGTGTAAAAAAATACAACTAATACTATACACAAATATAACAGTCTGAACTTTAGTTTAGGTAAAATCCAAAGTACTAAAATGTGGAAAAATAGAGATTTTAAACTCTGCATCGCTGCTTTCCTCTGTATCAATCGATGCCCTTTTCGCGTAACTAAAAAAATACTGCAACTTATTTGCACCGACGAACAGCCGCTGATAAATGGAGGTGAAAGAGGAGCAAGCTCGCTGCAGCGGCAATTCACCCGGCACCCAGATAAATGATAGAAAATTAGCGGGGACGTATCTTCAATATAAGAGGACAAATCGCCACTAGTATCTGCTTCCTCCGGGCGCAGAAAAGAGGAGAATGCGCGACAAGGCAATATATAACGTCGATCGTACCAATCGTCGCCCCCGATACACACGTACCGCGTTCACGCGGCTCGGCCGCCTTTCGAAGCACTTTGCATTAGCGGTCCGCGCAATTTCTGCGCACAAAGCGCGCGGAGCTGCGCCCGAGTTCAGAAATCAGCGCGCGATGCATTCCCCGACACAGCAGCGTCGGGGCGCCGCTTTGACGAAGCGGGGGCCTTTGAATATCAAGTAACGCGTACAGTCGCGCCCGCGTGATCGCCGCTCGGAACAGCGTCCCTCTCGCTCTCCCTCCCGCCCCGACGCGATGTGTATCGAAATTCCGAGCTCGCGCGGCGGGATTACGAGCGACGCGCCGCGGCGACGTTATTAACGCACGGGCACCACTTGGATCGGATACCCTCGCGGAGAGGCTCCCCGCGCGGCTGATCTGAAATTCAAATCGGCCCGCGGCGTAATGAATCGGCTGCGCCGTTTTTCACCTGCGCGCCGATCTTTCCAAAATGCGTTAGCTTTTCGTAATTTGTCGGAGGGTGGGGGTTGTTTCATTAGTATTCCTTTATGAGGGCTGATTCAAGGGAATGTCTAATTCAAAATGGAGGCGCCCGGTAATCCCGGCTAAATTATTCAACGGAGGATCTTAGGCCACCGGCGAGGCGCTGATTATTCGGCCTGTCCGTGCGCGCTGCGCGTTTTTGTTGTTACGGCGAGCGGAGTGCTGAATTATTCGAGGCGACTGCGCGCCGAAAGCGGACTTTCTTTGACGTCGTCGCAGTCAAGCGAGTGTTATGAATAATCGAGGAAGCGCCGAAATAGACGAAGTCCGACAATAATCGAGTAATGACGCTCGTTTAGCGACCGGTTAATTGGCTCATTATCGTGGAAATAATGGCTCGTAAATATCAGGCCGGAACTAGCGAGTCGTCGAATCACGCATACCTCGACTGCAGCTACTTTCTACGATAGCAGCGAGCGACCGGTTGTTTCTGAAAATTCCAGAATTTTTTCTCGGAATAACTAATTTTCTGAGACAGTACGAGGTAGGTAAACCAGTAGCAAATATACGCTGACCTGACGGCTGGATGCACGCGGAATGCAAATTTTTCCCCAGTGAAATCTCGATTTCGAATAAAAGGTGACGGTTGCTCGAGAGGAAACGTGCGGAGATCCGATTAGATTACTTCAAGCTTCCTGGGTGCATCTCGCCGGGAAATTTTATGCACAAAGATTTTTATAATTCAAAATTCACCGAAACGGTGTTAATTACACCGCGGAACGCCCGGATTCCGGCGCGTAACTCTCGAGTAATTGAAATATCTCAAGAACGCCCCGGACCAACATCCCCGCGCTCCCAGCTCGAAATAAGCAGACGCTAAAGAAAGCTCAACTCACCTCGTCGTAAATGAAATTGTCGATCTCCTCGAGGGGTCTGCCGTAGAGGTTCGAGGGGAAGGGTTCGAACTTGTTGGGCAGCACGCCGCCGTCCTCCACGGAGGTCTTCCTCTTCGGCTGGAAGCCGTAGTCCCTGACGAGCTGCACGTGCTTGCTCTCCAGCCGGTCGAGGCTGTGCTTCGTGAACGGCTTGACCTGCTGCTTGGCCACCTTGGCGGGCGGCAGCCGCGAGCCGGGCGTCGAGGCCTCCGAGGCCAGGGGCAGCCGGCGCCTCAGCTCGTGCAGCTCGTCCAGGTCGTCGGCGAGCTCGTCGTCGCCGGGCGCCTCCTCCTCGCCGTCCGGCCCCGCCTCGGGCAGGCCCGCCTCGTCCGGCCCGTCCGGCTGGGGCTGCTGCTGCGGCGTGCCCAGGCCGTCGGCGGGTATCTCGGCGCTGCCGGAGTCGCCGGTGCCCGAGTCGGCCGAGGCGCCCGCCGTCCCGGCCAGCGGCGGCCTGAGCCGGGCGCCGCTCTGGGCCCGCGGCGCCTCGGCCGCCTCCTCCTCGTCGCGGCTCCTCTGCCGGGCGGCGCACTTGGCGAACAGCACCGGCCCCCCGGGCTCCGGCTCGGCCTCGCCGACCGACACGGCGGGGGCGCCCTCATCGGGGGGCTGCTCCGGGGGCTGCTCCGGCTGCGGGGCCGCGGGCCTGGCCGGGGGCGGCGGGGGCGCGACGCGCCGCGGCCGCGGCTGCCTCACCTGCGGCGTGCGCGGCGGCACGGGCGGCGGCACCAGCTGCGCGTCCTGCGCGAGGTTCTGCAGGCTGCCGGTGTGCTGGCGGTCTCGCTGCTCCAGGTTGCCGGGGCCGCTCGGCGCGCGCTGCTGGGGCTGGAGACCGACGACCTGCGGGCGCTCGCGGCCGAAGCCGTTGTCCTCCGAGCTGCCGCTGCTGCGGGCCGGACTGCGGGGGTCTCTCGGTCCCTCGGGCCCAGCGGCTCTCCGCGATGTCATTGGTCAGGTGCCCCGGCCTGCGTCTGCTGCTGCGGCTGCTTCCTCATGGTCCGTCCTGGCCGGTGCGTCCTCAGGTGGCGGCTGGTGCATCGGGCCCGCAGCTCGCCGCACCGGCCGCTGGCCAAGCCCTCGCTGCTGCTGGCCCTCGTTGCGCGCTGCCCGACGTGGTCCAGTCCCGGGGGCGCGGATCGTTCATGGCATTCGGCACTCCTGCGCGACCAAGGTCTACGGCATCGTCTCGGGCCGCTCGCGTGACCGCCGACAGTTAGAGGGAGCGGTGCTCGAGAGCCCGGCGATAAGGGGATAAAAGTCCAAAACTACGGGCGCTACTCGCAACGATATACATGTACGAAGGGGGCGACGCTAATTCGCTCCCTCTAATTAACCGCAGAAAAAACGTCGAAAGCTACTTCAAGTCACAGTCATCGGATGAGCATGGCCTTCTGTTTCTCCATGGAAAACAGCTAGTACTTAGAATTTTTCTAACTCTTTCTTTTTCTTCAATTTACATTTGTTTGGGTGCTGTTGCTGATATCAACTTCACGTGCCCTTCGGGCCCTCGGCGCTGGTCTCCTCTGAGCTCGGTCCACCTCTCGTTGCACGGCTCCTCACCATCCACCTCTTCATGGCTTTTAATCCCGCTCTTTTTTTTTCTCTTCCTATCAGTTTCGGCGCTGCGTTGCTGCTGCTAGCCCGGGCTCCTCGGGGCCGATCATCTGAGCGCCTCGCGCTGCCCCCGAGCGACCGGACCGTGACCCGAGGGCCGTCGAGCTACGATGCACATGTCACAACCACGCACTTCCCAGCCTCCTCCCCTGCCTCTTCCTTCTCCGCTGTCGCTGCTGCTTCCGCAATCCGAGCGAGCCCGACACCTCGATCTTCTCGGCTCGTTGGAATGACAGTCCGCACTCGCGAAACGAACCTCTCAGGGGCCGGCCTGCAAAAGATACACACGTACCGTTGCGTGTGGCGTACACGTGACGCTGGAGGGGGGAGGGGGGAAGGGGGAGGAAGGAACAGAGGATGACGAGGGCGAGAGAGCCGGCGATGTAGATCCGAGGGTAGGTAAGGGGACTCTCGCGAACTCGGCAACCTGTCAGCGCGGATTCTCTCCGGCTCACCGGGGGCAGCGCTCGCTCCTTTAGCGTGCGACCCTCGCGTGCCCGTCGCGGAAGAGGAAAACAAAATAACCGGGCTGTTGGGGGTAGGTATAGCCACCGGTGGGCCTCCAGGTCTGAGAATCGATCGAGTCGCCCTACAGGAGAGAGAGGAAGCTCCTCGCGGACGCGAAAAACACGAGCTGGAAGAGATCGGGAGGGAGGAGGAGGACGATGGGGTTGCGCGAGGAGAATGCACTCTCGCCAGCGGGACGGAGGTCGTTTCGCCGCGCGCGGGCTCAGCTGCGAGCGCACGGGGTCAACCCCCCTCGGTTACTCCAAAAATCGCCGACCCTCCCGCCCCTCGATCCTCCGGGTCCCACGTCCAAATCGCGGAGGAAGGGCCCGAAGCTGTCGATGTAGGTCAGGATCGGGGGGTGGAGGAGGGGGTGTGCTCCGGGGTCGGAAGGGGGGGATGCGTACGTCGAGTCGCGGCTGGTCCGTGCCCTCGCGCGGGCGCGCTCACGAAAATCACGGGCGTCTCTCGCGAGAGCTCTGGCGGCACTGTCCGAGAGAGGCGTCCCTCCTTGCAGGGGGTGCGCGGCGACGCGGCCGGGCGGGAGCGAGACGGCGCGAGCGCCCCGCCGGCGCGGGGCTGGGGAGGGGTGACTGGAGCGCGCGCGCGCGCTATCGAACCGCCCGGCCGCGGCGGTGCGAGCGAGAGCGCGCCAGGTCGGGCAGGCGCCGCCGAGCACGCGAGGCGCCCACCTGCGCACCTACACCGACGACGAAGCGCGCCCCCCTCCGCTCGCGCCGCGGCCCCAGCTTTTCCAGCCCCTCCACCGGCGGCCGCGGCGGCGGCGCGATCAAAACCCCCTGAGAGTTGCATGGAGAGCCGCCGGGCGCTGCGCGCTCGCGGAAATTCGCCTAGATCCGAGCTCGCCGGGAGGCCAGGAGTCGCCGGCGCACTGCGCCCGACCCCGCGCGCCGCAGCGCGAATTTCATACCGCTGACGCGGCTCTCGACCCTTTTTTTTTGCTTCGGTTTTTCGCTGGGAGCTCGCGAGGAATTTTCGGCGCCACTCGCGGGCGAGTGTCAGGGTGATGTTAGTTTCGCGCGCTCGAACTGCCGACTTGCTTTAAGCTTGTCTAGTTCGTTTGTTTTTACGAGCTGGAAGTAACTTTCATCTGGAGCAGAGCTTATTTAATTTTTTAAGCTTCCCACGTTACCCTTGTGTTTTAAAAATGATTATTACCTTATAGATTTAAATGATAAAATTTGAAACGGCCACGAAAAATCATCGTACTTTATATAAAAGTGTTATAAATAAGTTATGAAAATTGATTTTGCGTTTAATTTCCTTCTCGTCTACCTTTATCCGAAACCCTTCAAAATTTTTCGAGAATCTAATAGATACCTTCATTTATCATTCCCGCACTTCTATTAACGGCTAAACAAACTTGAAACCTACTCGTTGGTATCACAAATTACGCGGCCAATCAACTCGGGGCCTCAAGCGCCGGCACGTGATGCTCGGGGAAAAAAAATTTATCACGAAAATTTGAGCGCAAAGTGCTCGTGCGCGTTCGCGCGGCATCGCCTCGAAATTTCTCGGAGGCACGATTCCGCCGGAGAAATAGGCCTTTTTTACCCGCGTATAGTTTTTGACACGCGAGCCGCCGGCGCGATAATCCGAGGCCGCCGGGGTGCGTGCGACGAAAATTTTTTTGATCGAGCCACCCCCGCCGAGCCGGGGGACGAGGCCGCGCGACCCGAATAATTCATACGGCTTGGTTTTTTCCTCGCTCTCTTTTTCTCCTTCTCTTTCTCTCGTTCCGTCCGCGGCCTCTTTTTTTCGTGCCGCGTGCAGCGCGTCGCGTTAGAATTCCCCCAAGATCCCACGGCGCGACTATTGTTTTATCAAATTGAATTCAGATCTGTTTATGCACTGCTTACGGACGACGCGTACGTGACGCCTTTTCGCGACCGGGGAATTGCCGGATCGCCATAGGCGCGTGCGAATAAAGCGACGAGAATTATGAGTTTGCCGTTGAATACACTTGATGATTCATTATGATCGCTTTCTTTATACTTCGCCGATTCAATTCGGTGAACGATTTGAACTGTGTTACTTTTAATTTAACAATTACACTAATTAATCGTATTGTGTAGTATATAAAAAAAGTAAATAAACGAAATAATGATCGAGGCTGAAAGCGTGGATCCATTAAAATTACCAAATGGATTTGACCTTTAGTTTATGAAAAAATGAAGATTATTTATATTAAAAAAATCAACCACCTACAAAAGGACATAACTGCATTAATCCTGACTAAAAGGAAATAAGAATGGAACGGTATATTTGTTTTAAAAGATCAAATTCCTTGAAAAATATTATAGTATAATATTTTAATGGAAAACCACTTTATCTGCAGTACTCCATCACAGTAGATTTTTCAAATTTTTAATATTGTTTAATAGCTTTGAGATTTTTTTTTTAAAAGTAAAAGCGACCTACTTTTTAACTGGGCTGAAAATTAAAGGAAATATTTGATAAAATTCATTAAGCGTAATACCGCGCGATCGCAACTGCTGCATAAAGGGGACGATTAGTTTAGGGGTTTTAAGATTATGCAACGCAGCCGACGGGGGATAAGCAAAGTACGTGTAATGCGCGACTGAGCGGCCATTATCCAAAGTACATTACCAGCGCGTTACAGCGCGGCGTCGTCGTTCGTCACCGCGCTAAGCTGTTTTCAATGCATCTCATTATGCCGGCGCCCGCGCCGCGAAATAAGTCCGGTGACAAATCTGCCCCGGCAGTCCGCGACAGCGAAAAAGACTGGTAAACACACTTTGTATACAAAACAGCGAGCGAGGGAACTTCTTTATTGGGTTCCCTTCGCTGGAGCGTTTAATTTTCTCTTTCTTATTTGTCCACGGAAATTTTATTTAATTTAAGCTTTATTTGCAGCTTTATTGAATGAAGATTGTTGCGGGTGTAAAATCGCGTGCGGCGTGTTTTTAATTGACGCGGTTAAAAATTCGCGATACAAAATTAACCCGCCGACTCGAGTTGTTTCCTCTCGAGAGTTTTTCAAGCGCTCCATCGAAGTTCAAACGATACTTGCCTTAAGGACGTCGCACTCGAAGTAAGACTCTTTCACGTTGAAGGCTGCCCCGCTCGGCTCGTGCAATATCGATAGATCCGCTATTGACCCCGCGTTTCCCAAAAAAAAATGTCTTTCGCGGTTTTCAGCGAGCAAGAAAAAGACGTATCCTCGAGCCAAACACTCGCGAACAAGTAAAACCTTTCGTACTGTAAACAAGTGGAATAAGATTAATTAAAGTATCAAAAGAAACAGTACTAAGAGCAGCGCGCTCGCTCTTAACGCGATTGGTCAACTCTGCAGCGTTTCAATCACTCGCGCGCAAAAGTTTTCCGCGCGTCTAAGGGTGTAAATCGTAAAACTCGCGAGGTAAGCTTCTTACGAGGCCGGACGCTGCGACGACCCAAACAGGCAGTTAATTCCAGCAATCACAAAGCAGCCCTAAACAAATAACGAGGGGGATGCGTCGATTCCATTACGATTTCCCCGAAGGCTTCTGCAAACTCCGCCGATGGAAATACCATAACCGTCGCCTTGGCAGGGCCGCCGGCTCATCGGCTATCCCTGTACACCCAAGGGGTTGACCGAGCGCCCGGTGCCGGAGCTCGCGCTGAATACACGTCCGGTCGGACGCCCCCCCGGACCGGACGACCGTCAAGGCACGGTCCTCGGGAGCCGCGCACGTGCGCGGAGGAGGGAGCGCCGGGCCAGGATCGATTCGCCAACTGTTGAAGGAGATAAACGGCAGCGCGGCCGATCGAGCCCTCCCGCGAGATGAGCCCCGTCCTCTCCTCCCCCTCGCCGCTACTGCCCGGAAGTCTTGCGGAGGTGATGCCGCTGCAGCGCGGGGAAGGCGCGCCGTCTGAATTATGAAGCGGCTAATCAAGTTGCCTCGTGAATCTTTTCGCCCGGCCTACCGCGGCTCATTGTCTGGGTTATCGGCGCGATGACGGATCTATTTTTAATTAACAAAATTCCCCAGGTGTTATCGATGCATTTTTCTTTCATGGATTGGGTTCGTTCTTCGTTGATGTTTTGAGGGGCCGAGCGTGTACGCGATGTAATTAATGTTGTTAGGTATCGTAATAATTTAATTACACTTTGAGGGACTTTAAAATATTCAGAATATTCGTTACTCGTGATGCGATGTGTACAGTATTTGCAGTTTTTCTAATTTCTAACAATTTAATCATTTTTTATTTCACAGATCTTTGTAAATCTACTAGGACTAAATTTTACAATTTTTTATGCAAAAATAATCAAGGTTCTTATAGAATGTAGGTAATTCTAGAGAAATATAAAAGAACATTTTTCAGTTAGATTTTATTTGGTAAATGGAATAAAAAGAAAGTGAAATACATGACTTTCTTATAGTTATATCACTTGACATAGTACCATTTATGAGCTCACTAAAATCATAACAATTAATAATATCTAATAGTACATAATCTACTTAACTCATCAAAAGAATTAAATTTTTAAAAACAAGTGTAGTCTCGATAAACAGATAAACAGTTGTTTGCTTTTTAGATTACTGAAAACTTCCTTTTCTCGTAAAAAACGTAAATATTTCAATTTTAAATGACTCGGAGTGGCAATGGAAATCTCTCACACTCTCCTGACTTTTACGCTAATACAGTGGTTGTCATCGAGTCCTCTAACTATATGCTAATATCCACATCTGCAGTGCAATTCACAGGAAAGTAGGGGACGATACCCCGGCGACTTGTGCGTTACACAAAGGGTTGTCAGTGCGGGGAGTCTCTCTCTCTCTCGCGCGCTCGGCCCGGGCGGTAAAGGTAAAAGAGCCGAGACTACAGAGAATCACTTCTGTCTTCGCTCCTTCCGTCCGGCCCATTAACCCAGTATCTCTCCCACTTCACTCGCTTCTTTGCCCGCTCTTTCCTCGTGTGCACGCGCAAAATGGTTCATTATACCAGACGGGACAAACAAGGACGAAATACCGCCGCGCGCCTTCTTTTTATTTTTTTCTTTCTTCCCGCGGCTCTTCTCCCTCCCCCGCTTCCGCCACGCATCGCGCAGTTACGGCCGGTCCTCGACTCCCTCTTACCGTGTCATCATCGACCGTGCGAGCAAGCCGGGCGCGCGCACCTGAATTCCGAATGCGGCTAATCCGACCCCGTCGAGCAATTGGATCTTCCTCGGCGGCTCTTCGGAATTCAACGAGTCCATGCAATAGAGCCAGCCCCATCTCTACCTTTCTCTTTTTCTCGGTCTTTCTATCTTTCGCCTTCTTCGCGACAGGTGCGAGCGTCGAACGCACTTTCGGCTCCGGGAACAATTACCTTAATTGTGCATTTGCCTAATTGGCTCGACCGCCCGGGAAATTCGTGCGGACGCTCGCGCTGAAACATTGGATCCCGCGTCGTAAATTGATCCCGACCACGCGAGCCTGCGTCATCTCTCTCTCTTTCTCTCTTTCCACCCTCTGCACAAAAATTCACCTCTTCCCGAAGTAAGGTAAGAGGGGAAACAAATTAAATTCCATCGCAACTTCCGCGGGGAGCTCTCGCGCGCCTTATACTCGTGCAGGATCGAGTTCGAATGGAGGCGATGTATAGAGAGGCGCGCACGCGTCAACTCACGCGACGCACTTTGTCACCGACGACTTACCTTCGAGCCTAATGCCGCCCCTTAATCAAGTTTCCCACCGTCATATCCGCGCGCTTGTTTTTCCTCCCGCGTGCCTTTTCTTATCCGCATCGGATCTGCCCAGGACCGATAACCTCGTTTCGTTTTCTCTCCTTTTCTTCCTGTTCCACGGGTAGATCGCGGTCTTCGTCGCGATCCATGCGATACCCAAAATTTCGGTCCCTTCGGGCTACGCCCGTCCCTAGTTCGATCGTTCCGGAGTAAGTACTGTAGCTTGTGTCAATTAGTCGGATTTATTAGGATTTATCGCGGTCCTTCCTTCGGATTAATTAATCGCTTCTATGACGTCTATTGTAATGAAATGGTCGATTTTTGTGAAATGCTAAGGAAATGTCTTTTTTAATTTTTTCGTCTAATTATTAAATCAACTCAACCACGTGTCTGTTAAAATAAGTACTAGGATAAAGCAGTTAAAATGATATTGACTGTTTGCAAATCTAAAGTTTACCGTTTTATAATTACCTCATATAGGGTTTACTTTACAAATTCATCAAACATATAGCGTAATTAGCAGTTAGTTCGATTCGTAAGAGAATGACAAAAATTACTGCGCACGTCTATGAAAAACAAGGATAAATGACAAAATCAATTTTTAAAAAACATTTTACAGACTCAATTTACATTTCACTCTACTCCATTTCGTTCCAGCCAGTCCACTTCGCTCTTAATTTCCCACGTAGGTAATGTTACCTCCGCGAGATCTGCACCGTCGTGCCCGCGGGCATCGCGATGCACCTCCGCGTCACCAGTCCCCTCCGTATAAACTCGCACGTCTTTTTTCGAGACCCACCTCTTCTCGTTATTCCGTTATTCCACGCGACGCGTTATTACTTTTAAGAGGCTCGAACGAATTAGAAAAGTGGCCCGTGCCTCCCTGTCTTTCTCTCTCTCCCGCGCTGATGGATCAGGTGTAAGGGCCGCGCGCGCGCGAGCTCGATTTATGACGCGCCGGTTGTTTCTCCGCTGCTCTCGCTTGGGAGTCCGGGGCTCGGGAAAAGCGCCGCTCGTAAACTCGAATACGGCCGCGTATCTTTTATCTTGATGGCTCAATGCTGTATCGCGGACGTACTAATTATTTCGAATTAATTCTCCCGCCCTTTTCTCGACCCTCGAATTTCCAAGCCGTGTTTCTTTATAATTAGCATCGCAACGGCCTTGGGATCGATTAAAAATGTTATTGCGGCTCGTTGAATTTTGACTCCGACGAATTATACAGCGGAATTAAGGAATAATTTATTTACAGCGTTGTAGGAGAGTTGGGTGTATAATGCGCTCCATTTGTGAACGATATTTTTGCGCTGCCTTGAAGAAGTGAAGAAGGACCAGAAAGTGTTTATTTTTACTCGCGAGTCAAGCTGATTCATTTTGTATTGTTAAATTACACACGGGCACTTTGGTAATTTAAATAATGCAAAGTAACGTCTACAGGTAATGTTTGCAGCTTTTATTTTAATGCAGCGTATCCTTTTAGCACGTTTGATTTTTCCAATAAACGTAGGTATATTTCATGCATCGTTCGAAGTGTGAGCTGCGTGAGCAAACTCGTTTATTCAGAAATTCAAATAATTACTCGATGAATTATTCTCTAAGAAAAATAACGTAGGAAAATTTACTATAATCCACCCACGCTCTATAATGAGATATTTCGTCATGAAGTGTGGGGGGACTGGGGCTAAAAGTAACATGGGTAAGTATTAACAATCAATTTTCTAGAGACACGAACAGTCCTGCAAAATTCGTAGCTGACTCATGTTTAATACAATGTCTTTTATTATGTAAACACTTTTGATATCTCACTATACGTCAAAAATTTGCCATGATTATGGTAATTCCTACAATAAATATTATCATTTTTCCCAGAAGTTTAGTAATTTTTTTCACAATCTAAGTCCGCTGTTCACCTTGAAGAATTTATACTAAATTCCTACATTATTATTTTCAGCACCAACATCTCGAATTATACGAAACACAACTACATCGCAAAATCTCAGAATTACATTGTCAGCAAACTTCATTCCCCATTTAGAAATCAATCAAGATCGTTCAACTGCGTGACGCACGTCTGCCCCTTGTCGAGTAAACACTGAGATCGACAAGTCCGTCATCCCTTTAAACATCCGCAGCTCGTCCAGTCGGGGTCACGACTCCCCCGAAAACTGGGGATCGATTCGCGGTGAGGGGGGTCATAGTGCCAAGACGGGCTCTCCATAACTCGCTCGACGACAGAAGGAGGCCCGGGCGACGGCTCGTTAGCGCGACGGCCCCGCGAGGCCGCGCGCCGCCTGAAAGGGCCGCTGGCCCGCTTCGGGACGGATGACCCGCCGCGGCGGCAATCACGCCGACGGGCTGTTTATCTCGCGGCGGACCCGTCGCCAATTCCTCGGTGGCCCCTCCGAGGTGACTAATGACGCGCCCCGCGCGGATAAAACGACCGCCGCCTCCGACAGTCCGCGGTTCGGTGTATCGAATTGATACCGCGCGCTCGTGTGGGTACTTTAGTTTTAGCGCTGCAACAGTGTGGGAAGGTCACGCGGTCGCCGCACAATACGAAGAGTGCAGTTGTAGCGCAACACGAGTGATTCGAGGACCTGTCGAGGAAACTGCAAACATTTTCAAAGAAACGAATTTTCCAGGATATTTCTGTAGACTTTCCACGGCATTCGGTTAGTAATTGCATAATTTCGCGATATTTGCGCTTAACATTTCCGAGAGAAACGCTCGCGTGAAAGGGTTAATTATACACTCCGGGCTTACCGCATCCGACTCGTTCTACTGAAAGCACACATTCATTACGTCCGACGTCGGTTGCGCTTCTTCCCTTCCTTTTTTCTTTAAAACGCGATTAAATCCACGAATAAATTAATCCAATTAATCCGATTACCGCGGCGCAAAAAGAAGGGTGTACACAGTTGAGTACTGAAAAAACAAGGCGAGACGCGAGCGGCACGCCAAGTAGCAGGAAGCGCATCGCGCGCTGAAGGCCGCTCAGTCGTGCGTGTAAACATAAATGCACAGGGGGAGGATGGGTGGCTTTGTTGCCGCGTCAACGGGACGCCTTGGAGATGTGCAGCCGGCGGGTCGGACCCTCGGAAAGCCCCTCAAGGAGCCGGCGCGTCTCCGGCTGGCTGCACCGCTACACTTGTTGATGATTTAAGCCGGGCGCGCGTGTTGTCAAAGCAAATTGAGCAACGTCGGATTCGCCGGACGTCCAGCCGGGCTTATCGTACACGTCCACCGGGGCTCAAAAGTCCGCGCGTGCACTGCTCCCGTCTCTTTCGTTAACGAGACGCCAGGATTGTAATTAAGGCGGTGGATTTTTTTTCGCAGAGAAAAGGGAACGTTGAAAGATTAACGCGGACGGGACGAAAAAAAACTCCGAGCTTGCATTATTAAACGTATTGACAGTTCTGCTCGGCTGATTCAAAGTTGTATTGATTCGGTCTATTTATATCCTCCCCTAATGTCGGCTCTGATTGCTCCGCAAGTAAGATAAGCGTTGTCAGGACTATTTTTTTTCGTAAGTAGTCGATAAATGCGATCGCGTTAAATCTACGACGATCCCGTTTATTTAACGCGTTCTAATTTCTCATTGGCTTTGCTTTCGATACAAACACGATCGTCGCGATAAGTCGTACTGCGACTTTATGAAGACATTTTTAAAGGGAGCGGGAACACTTTCGGCGTGACGCGAGAATTAACGCGTCGAAAACGTATCGAATCACCAAATTTCGCGCAGTTATCTCGAATACACGCAGAGGTCGATGAAAAGTGTCAACTGCACATTGGTCGGGCAATTACCATAAAATTTCGGTAACGATATTAGCGAATTAAAGCGGCCAACGTAAACTGACGAAGCGCCTGCGCACGCTTGCGGACATTACGCCTGACAATAGTTTAACTGGAAATCCAGATGCTCGGCTTTGATACTCCCATTGTGATATGAAGGACGAGGAGATCGATTTTACGAATGCTCGTACCAGATGCGCCCGGAGTTCGTAACTTCGCCAATGCAAATCTAGAATTTTATCGCGAGCCGCCGCTGAAATCGGGAAATGTTCGCCGCGTGCAGCCTCGCGCGGAACTCCCATCAAACAAAAAACTTTTCCCCCTCGCGTCTCAATTTTTCACTCCACCCCTCGCCGTTTCTCGGGAGACACAGCGGTGCACTCGATCAAAAGTGAAAAAGTTGCCAAGTCTGCGGCGGGGAGCGACGCTGCCAAAATTAACAGGTCACCGGTGAGGCCAACAGGTGAGAAAAAAAACGGAGAAGAGCAACAGTTCCCGCACTTTACAGCCGTCCGTCAAGACGCAATCCGTCGCCGGACCCTCCCCCCTACAAATTCGTCGCCCGCAAAAAGAAAGCACGCGAGATTTCTCGCGCCCTCGTCCTCCGTCGCTCACCTGAGAGAGAGAAAGAGAGAGAGAGAAGGAGAGAGAGAGAGGGAGAGAGAGGGCACCGCACTGCGGTACTCGCAGCCTGCCTGATGCAAATGCATAAATAACCTCGGCCCTCTCCTACTCCTCGTGTGCCTCCCCCCTCTACCTCGGTTTCTACTACGTCGGTCGGGCTGCGAATTTACGGGGCGAGCCGCTGAATTGAAACGGAGCGATCTGAGGTCGGAGCTTGCAAGCTCTCCTTCTGTTGCTCGACGAATTTTTAATGGATTTCGGGAGATTGAAATTCCCGAGCCCGAGAAATCCGCCGGGCTTTTCGTTTTGACTCGCCGAGTGGCCGTTAATTAAGTGCGAATTGTTTTCGATTCGCCTCGGCTTGACGGCCGGTATGCCGTTTATGCTTAACGCTGATTGACGAGGAGATTAATTATTTTTCAATTCGATTATTGATTTTCATTCAACTGCCTGGAATTATTAATTCTGTACGGTAGTTAAGTAATAATTACTTTTTTGTTTATTTTAAAATTAGTTGCGATATAAATAGATTATTACTGAGTGGATTCAACCAGAAATCGATATAAAAATAAAAATTAATAAGTAAATTTTGCGCGTATTTATAAACGCTGCGTTTCAACAAGTTTTTAATGCCCCAGGAATTTTTAATCGCACGCTTCTTACACCGGTTTCAGATTGTTTATTGAGCAGGCGTAAACAACCCTCGACATCTCAACAAAAACGGGCGTCATCGCGCAAAAAAATAGCGGTGACAGACGACCGTCCGTCGGAGCGGCAATATATTTCCCCAGTTGACCTTAAAAAAAAAAAGTTTGAAAGAAAGCAGAGGGAACGGGCGACGACAGCGCCGGCGAAAGTTCACAGTTATTAATCACATCCATCTTGCGCTCACCCTCGCCCGGTCCGGCGCTCGAACGCGCATCCCACACGCGTCCGCCGGCTGCAGCCTTGACGCGCGCGCGAAAAAAAAAATCCCGCTTAACCGAGGCCTTTGAAAAAATTTTTCGACGCGCCCGCAGAGCATCCGCCCCCCTCCCCGCCGCCACCTGCGGCGATACGTGTCGCTCGACCGGAACGGTTATCGAAATTCCGTCGACCTGGTTCCTCTTTGCCCCGCCCGGAGATAGAGGGCCGGCCTTTTCTTTGTTTTTTTTTTGTCCTTCCTCGTGGTATCGCCCCGTACACCTTTGCCTCGTCTTTTCGCCGAGAGCTAGCATATGAAATTTCCCCGCGCGCTCCATCGACTAGCGCGCTTTTTTTTACGCGCTTCCGCGGAATCGCGCGCAAATGAAGCCCGGATTAATGGAAAAACGAAAAAGCGCGCGTGCTCGCCGTCAGATTTAATTAAATTTAGACGTCGGGTACGTGTAGCGCGAGCGGCCTCAATGGTAATCCCGGCCGTTCCGAGCGCACTCTGTTTTCTTTTTTTTTAATTAAAAAATTAAAGCACCCGCGCTTCGCGCCGCGATGATTATTCAAATTGAACCGAAAAATCAAGGCTAATAACTACTCGGCGCGGGTTACAAGGGGTTACCTCTACGTCGACGAGCGCGCGGCTCTTCTCCGATAACGAGCAATTTAAATGCCGACAAGGGAGAAAAAAGGGTAGGAAGCCGCTCGGAGAGGGAAACGACTGGGACGAGATTTTTTTCCCGCCTGCGCGGGATGGGTTACTTACCTCGGCTTGTAATCCGCGCGGAAGCCGAGCGCGAAATTATGCGGAGCGTGCATGGGTTTCAGAGCGATGACGGATATCGGTCCTCGAATTCCGAAAGCTCCGACAGTGACCTGTGAAGTTTGGCGGGCACGTGCGCTCGCGAATGTGACGAACGCGAACAGTTTTATTTATCGAATTTTCGAAATTAATTGTTTCTCGAGCTGTCGGATAATAGTTGAAATTCGCGCTAGCGAATCTACGTAAATAACGAGCAATTACTACTATCGATCGGTTATTTTAGTTTTAGCATACGGTACGTGTGACAGGAGATTTATGTAACAATTAAAAGGTGTTCGAGTGGATAGTTTCATAAAAGAAATAATATTGTTTGTGTGTGTTTATTATGCACTAGTCATAATAATAAATTTATAAAATTGTGCGTAATAAATTGCAATTGCGCACTCAAGAATGCGCTCAATGAACGTATCCATCATCCAGTTTTATTGTGGTTCAATAAAGGCGCAAGAAATGATTTTCAAATGGCTGAACTCTCTTTTAGTTATACCAAAATGTGTACAAATATTTGTTGATTAAAAGTAAAAAAATAACGTTTGCGCTTTCGGAACGGTCGAGCCGGATTTCGCAATGTGCTCAGTGCGGATTCCTCCGCAGCTGACACTCGAATTTATCAACTCTTACGCAGGAGTTCTACTTAAGTTGTTGAGTGTGCACGTAAAGAACTGTAGTACAGAAATCCTTCTGGTACACTTAATCCGACTAAATTGCGTATTTTAGAAGCCGATGAAGAAGACACTAGTTTTTAAACACCAACATCGAAGTGACGGTCGTTTGTCATAAAATGTCTGAATCAAAATTATGGATATTAAAAATAAATGTTTTATATTGCTACTGGCAGTATTACAATAGCCTCTGCACAAGCTCTACTGAAAAAGGGAGGATTGATGGTATATTTCAATAAATTAAATTGAAAAACAATTAATTATTTATAAGAATGTTTCTTTTGCAGTATGGGATAATTTTTTACCTCGGCACAATTTTTATAGTTATAAATTGTAATGAAAATGGTTGATTATTTATAAAAATAGCTTTTCTTGTCATTTTAATCTCTTAACTCTTGCAGTGAAAAATTTCGATATAAAAGAAGAACAAGAAATATTAAGAGCGTAGATTCTAACACACTCTGACACAACGACATCTCGTAACCTCTCTTGTAAATCTTCGAGGCACCGCATCGTCGGCTTAAAACGCGAAAAACTGATTTCCGCGGCAGCGCGCGCGCCTCGAAAAAACAATGTGCTCGCGCAGCCTCGTGCCGCTTTCATTCCCTCCGCGGCCCGCGCTCGCGCTCCCGGCGCACAGAATAGCCAATCGAACATAATGCGAGACTCGCCGCAGCGGATGAGGATCGGCGTGGCCATTTTTCCTCCCCCTCCACCCCCTCACCCTCTCATTGTTCGACGTCGATGGAGCGCATTCGTTTCTATTTTTCTCGATCCTCCGGGCTCGTTCGCTCGCTGCCTCGCGTGGACTAATTAAAATCGTCGGGGAAGTAGGGACGGCGGAAAAAATTGCCGAGGCGGGGAGTCCTCGAAAGTAGGTTGCACGCTCGAAGTTTTCGAAAAAAAAGAGGCACGGAGAGACAGGCAGATACGGAGAGGAAAGAAGGCGGGATTTTTCAAAATGGTTAAGATGTGTGAATTATTTAACGGGGGCTGAAAAAATAAAAGGCCGGAGCCGAAAGGTGCGCGCGGCGTATGTAGGTCGGCGCCGGCTTAAAACGTTATCTAGTTACGGGAGCCGGAAATCGAGGTAGAGGAATGAAAAATTTTAATAACGCGACTAGAAACTAGCGCCGAGTGACTTAATTGCGTTATTATTATTACGTGCCTTAATGCGTTAATATCATTATTACTACGCGTTTTATGCGTTTGTTTCGGGTGCAACGAGACAACTGCGTAAACGTCCCTTTATTTGCGAGTTTAGAATGCGAGTGAATTTGCTGTATTTTGAAAAATACACGGTTGCGGGAGGAGAGCCCGCATGTCACGCGCTAAGAATATGCGGGCGAAATAACTGCGATTTCGTTCGTGAGCTATTAAAGTGGAAAGCCTCTTCGGCGGCGATAAAGCGGATTTACTTGCAGTAAAGTTATAGCTTGGGTTTATTTATCATAAACAAAATTTACTGGGTAAGAATATTAAGCGCTCTACCGCCGACGCGGGCGAGCTTGAAAATGTTTAGGCAGCGGTAAAAGAAAAATCACGCGCTATAATTCGGCGAAATCGCCAATCTTGACGGGTGAGAGGTGTGGCGAAATCGCGTATCGCGAAAAAAAGCACAGTCATTGTGTTTCCTTTTTACTGATTGATCCATCAAAGGACAAAGTATCTATTTAACTATACGCATGATGTATGTCCTATTTTTTTTTCTTTTTCATGATATAGTGTACTATTTTTTTAATTTATTTGTAAATACTATATTTGCAATTAATTGTAGTAAGCATATTACCAGTTATTATAACCGTAAAAAGTAAGATTTTTACTGTCAACTCTGAATTTTTATTGTCTCTCAGAGCGCGGCACAATTTTGAGACTTGTAAAAATTCATAGTCCATAAAAACTGCATTATACGCACACTGCATTTTTTATGTTAGATGATTCTATAACGTACATTGAATAAGAAAACTCATATGAAAGATATTTCATTTTATTTCTAAAAAAATATATAAAATAAAGTATTCATAACTCGCTTAGTCAATTTTTTTCTGAAAAGACAAAACAAAAAATCACGCTTGAATGATGCTGCCGCTCTCAAAACTAATTGAATTTTCAACAATGCATAGAAATCGAGGATGATGTATGTAAGTAAAGTACACAAGCGGCGGGACAAAGTTCGTCTTTTACTGCTCGTGCAAATTTAATTCAACATGCATTATACACCGTGTAAAGCCGAGAAAAATCGAATATCATCAACTTATATTGGGATCTGTGTATTACGAAACGTGTCGCGTAGCTCGCGGTGAAAGCAAGATAGTTTCGTGAATAACCTTTTTTATCAATGCTAGCGGGAATAAAAAGTTAATCTGTTGATTTGATAGTTTTCTCTTTTATTTAAAACAATTTCCCTCAATTTTTTATTAAACTTATACAACATTTTCAATTTACCAGAAATGACGTCACCACAATTGCATGAATCTAGTCAGTAAAGTCACTTTATGAATTATAATTTAACGCGTATGCAAAACTTATAAATACTATATTTACGATATACTTAACGTATTTAATTCTTAAAATAAAATTGTTTGAAGATGTAACTATTTTATATTTATTTCTATATAAAAACGAGAGTGTACCGATTTGCCTACAAAATAAAATAATAATTTCTTCAAGCTTCAGAGGATCATCCTATCGTGAGCTTGGGGCAAGAACCCCCTTTTAAAGCTTCGAGTTACGCCTCCCCCCTCGCCGCGCGCGGTCGTCCGCGTCATTCCGAGCCCGCGGCGCGAACCGATTGCGGAAAAACAGCGGGTCAACGGTCAAGGCGTCCGCGTCGCCTCCCCCTTATTTACCCACCACCCCGGCTACGACCGGGAGAAGGGGGGAGGTGGAAGTAGGTCCGCGTCGTTCTCTCCTCTTATTTGCCCTCCGGTCCGGTTCCTCCTCTCGCAGTCCATTACCTGCGCGCCGGGCTCCTACGTGTGCGACCGGCGCTTGTTATACGTCATTTCACCACGTCAGAGGCCGCGCGCCGGGGGCCTGCGCGCGGGTGCGAACGAGACGGAGCGCCGGCCGCGGGTATTGATCGAACGCCTGCCTGGGACTCTTTCTCTCTTTCTTCCGCGCGCCGCGCCGGCTCCTCGGCTCTTTTTCCGCTTTTCCCCCGGCGCGCGGTCCTCGCCTCGCTCGCGCCTCGCGGCTTTTATTACCCTCGACGCGATTTACCCCCTTCCCCCGCCCTGCCTCGAGCCCGGCGGCGCCGGCGAAGAGAGAGTCGGGACACCGGCGCTCTCTCGGTGGCCGAACGAAGTGTCCGCGCGATAAATAGCCCGCGGACGCGCCGAGTCGTCGCCGGCTGATAAGCGCGATGCCGCGCGGACTTTGAGACGCGGCGCATCGATCGGTTGCTGCGCTTTTTCGCCGGCGGCTAAACTCGCTTCGGTTAATTCGCTGGTTCAAATTAACATTGCGTTATTCAATTTGTACATCGTTTTAATCGTTGGGTGCTTAAGAATCTTTAGTTGAATATACAATGGTATTTCTAGCCGCTACTGTTAAATTTAGCGATGTAATTAATGAACCGTTAAAATAATGTATAGTACCTGAAATAATATTAGTGGAAGCTTTTCACAACATTCTGAAGGATGAATGTCAAGATAATCTCCTAATATCGTTTAAGTAAGTCTTGCTAATCCGATGAATACGGTATATTGTGATTGATGATTTTCTTATAATGCAGAAACAGAGGGTCACTTTGAATGATCTGCTGAATCATATTTGAATTCCCAACAAAAGTTACCGCATGTAAATATAAAAATTATAATAATCATTAAACTAAATGAATATGGAAAGATTATTACTGGTCATAAACAATTCATGAGATGCGCCAATTTGGTTTATTTAATACGCTTATTGACCTTAAGTAAAACTACTTACGGAACATTTTAGTCCATTAAAGTTAATTTTTAATCCACCATAATTTGGATTTGATTCAAAGCTCATTAGTACATTAAAAATTAAAAATCTTTAAAAACTGTTATCAAGTCCTCGTAATTATTGTTCCTTTATTTCCTCATCGAGCTACTCCCCCCCCCTCCACTGCAGAGCAAAAGTGTATATTCATCATCCCCGAAAATTTTCGCGCCAAACAAGAACAAAAACCGTGCCCCACCCCCGGGGTAGAAGCAAACATCGCGCGCATTAGCAGTGGCCGTTCGTCCCGAACTCGGGAGCTCGTCGGCCGGTAAACAGCGGCGCGAGCCAAACGAAATTAGCCGGCGCTCCCTCGCGCGGAAACAAAGCAGAATTTTCGCCAAAGTGGATTTATCCCGATCCGATTGCCCCGGCGTACATACCGCGTGCGTGCGCTGCCCTCCGAGCTCCAGGTGCGCTGGTCGCGACGGGAGCGTGGCTTTCATCATCGGGGGCTCGGCGGGGGCGGGAGAGACCGGCGTGAAATGATGGCGCGGAAAATGAAAGCACTCGCGTTAAGTAGCACCCCCGCTTTTCCACATGATTGCCCGGCGTCGCTTTTTTTCACCGTACGCACTCGCTCCTGGGGTGCAAGCTAGCTCTCTTCTTTTTTTTTAATAGTCCGGCCGAGGTTCGAGAAATGCTCATTGTTCGCGATTAATCGTTCGGAAGGCAGTTGGACTTTAAGACTACGCGATTCCCGCAAGGAGTGTTTTACGGCCGGGGGAAATTTTTGGAAAAATTTAATTCTCTTTGCGGTTTAATAAGTTTTAAAATAATTATAAAACATCCGCTCGAGCTCTCCGTATTTATTGAAGTGTAACGCTACAGTTTTAAAGGATATTTTCGCTGAATTCATGCGGAAACTCAAAAGTTCAATGACAATCGCGTGCGTCAGAGAAGTATCGTCATTCCACAAATAGCTACTCAATTGTTCAAACGAGTACGCAAAATTCAGAGGAAAAATAAATCCGCGCGATTGCATAGTAAAAACTATTCGCGTATCAAACGTAGCGCCGCTATAAAGGAACTCGAGTATCCACAATACCGCAAATTTCGCTCTCCTCGACGTGCATCCGAACGAGAGTCGATCTTCAAAGAGGGGCTCCATCCATCGGCAAGCAGTCGGCGGCGCGAACCTTAATCCAGCGCCGCGGCGAAGGTTGCGCGGCCACCTACGCGCGCGGGGCCGGCTGCTCTTTTCAGCGGCGCGGCAACAATGGCCGCTATTAGTCATTTTCTATCCGCTCGAATCGGATCCCGCATCCGCGCGCTGCACGTGCGCGAAAAAAAGGAGGCATCCTTCGCGGCGGCCGCCGGGCGGCGCCCCAATCCCCCTCGACGCGCCGTGAAACACTTTTGATTGCAAGCGGGGAGGGGGGCGAGTGGGAGGTGTCGGGGGGTGGCGAAGTCGTCCGACGCGCGCGGCAATCACGCCCGCGGCACCGAGATTGCTCTCGTCGACTTCTGGCCTATACGTACTTGGCTCGGCTCCTTCGCCCGGCGACACTGCCACGGCGCCGCATCGATTCGCAGCCTCGGCCAGCGGCCGAAGAAATTTCCGCGCGGGCCCTACACGGCACGAATTCTGTCGTACGTCTGATTATATGTACTTGAGAATTTAATTTAGATTCGTGAGGTAATTCGATGTATAACTGTGAATTGGCAAATTGTTGTAAAGTAATTTGATTTCAGGTAGTCTGCGATGTGTTGAATTTGTTAAATATGTAGTTAACTTTGTTATGCGTGAACTAATTATTCAAAAAGTAATTCAATTGTGCATATTACACGTGAAATCTGGAGAAATTATTTATTTTAAAAAAACCTATTATTCCTCGCTCTCTTGTTTCTATATTATTTTGTTCTGCTTTCTGTTAATAGTAACAAAAGGAAATAAAGAAATTATTAATTATTTTATCATTTTTAAACTTTCATGTTCATTCAATATCTTAAAATCACTCACAAAAAAATTATTTGATAATTATATCTTAATTTAATTTATACAAGTATCGAATAATTTGTGAAAATCTCCGCAAAAAACGAAGAAATCCCAATCGCTCTTCACTTAATTAGCGAGAAAACTCGCAGCTCCTTAAACCGACTACCAGTGGAAAAGGGTCAAAGATACGCGGTGGTAGTTCGCGGCAAAAAAAATCTCCCGGTGCGCGTCGGCGTATACGCGGGATTTTTTTTCGAGAGCGTCAACGACGAGTGCCGCGGCGAAAGTCTCTCTCGCGCCGTCTGATTGCGGAGGCCCGATTCGTTAGCGGCTGCCGCGAGTGGATCCCGTCGCAGACTCCTCTCTGTCTCTTTCAGCCGCGCACCAGACGCTGCTTCAGACTCCATGCCGACGCGAATATATACTTTATACCCCCGTCACGATCCCTCCGCCGATCTTGCATTTTTTTCTCCTCCTCTGTTTTTTTTTTTTATTTTTTCAACTCTCGCGCGTTTTCTCGTTGCCGCGTGGTTTTTTTTACGTCGAAGACGAGGAAGGTTGAATCGGACGCGCGCGTGATCAGCGGGTCGTGCTGCTGCTGCAGGTGTATTTTCATCGTGCCCACTTGTGGACGCGCACCTCGGCGCCGCTGCCCCATTGTTTTCGCCGCGAAAGGAAGCGCCCGTCGACGAGCTTTATTTTTTCGCTCGCTTTCCTTTGCGAAGCGTCGCTGCGCGACGACGCGGTAGTGCGTGCGTGCTAGTCTGCGGCTTTTTTTTCGACGAGTCGTTTTTTCAAAAGCCGGGCTACGCTCGCCGTGTCGTTCACCTTCGTTTCCACGTTTTTTTTTTATATTTTCTAAAAGCGTTGGATAATACTGAATTTTTTAATAGAATTTTTTTAAAGCGATGGATGGAGTTAAATATTCCATTCATTCATTTTTCAAATTAATCTTTATATATACTTTTGCCCGATACTTTCAAAGTGTTATATGAGCTATTTTTAAAAAAAGCGCATGATAAATAATTTTATCTATTGCTTGTGACTGTGATTTTAAGTACCTGATTTAATAAAATGGAAAAGAAATTATCAGATAAAAATGTTAAATCCTAAAATTAAATCATTCAAATGTAGGTGAAGCTTCTCACTTTATTATAGCACTTTATTACATAGCATCCGTTAATTTAACTAAATTTTCGACCGAACGCAAGTAAATCTAGATCTTCTAGTCAATGCCTATTTAAACATAATCCTTTTATCTTTTATTGAAATTAAATTTACTGAAAATGAGTAAATCATAGCAAATTGACACGTTAAAATAAAATTCATTCAACTATAAGCGATCAGCCTTCTCACTTTATCTTTTCTAAATTTAGCATCGTCCGCGTTCTCCGATTGTTTAATTACGTTACCTAATTATATCTCACGGTTGATTACTTTATCGGCGAGCCAAGTGAAAGAGCACTTTTTTCCGTCGAAAATGTTCAACTGCGCGCGGCGCATTGTAAAATTGATAGCCTCGTTATCGCGGCCGACGAGAAAAAGGCGTCCGCCTTTGTTTGCTAGCTCGCTCGCGCGTCAAGTTGATTCGATATAGGCCAAGTGGCTCGGGCCGCGAGGGAAAAGAGGATCGGCGGGCGTTACATTGTCGCATTGTCAGTGACGCTGAGGACGAATCCCCCCGCTCGGGCGCAAATGTATGTAGCTTTACGTGCGACGGATTTCGCAGCCGCACGCGAGAATGGAAAACACGTCCGAGGCGAAATCCGATGTCCGATGCCTCGATTTCCGAGCGGATTCGGCACGCCACCTCGGCCTCCCCCGAGGTACTGCGCGGTGGAGATCAATTTTCTCGATTATCCCGTCCCTCCGCCACCGTGCCAATTTCCCGCTGTAAATTTAAAGAGAGAAAAACGGGAAGGAATAAAGTAGTGCATCAAACCGACGGACGTTCGCGTGAAGAGGCCGTCGCGCGAACGTCGGAGAGCAGATAGGCGTGCTGCTAGGGGCCAGGAGGTTGCACCGACGGAGAGACTGTACGCTATCGCGTCGCTGCGAATCTCGCCGAGGTGGTTGACGTGCGCGCGGGAGAATAGCGAACTGCACGCTTCCGCGAGGCGACGGGAAGAAGCGATTTCGCTGTCGGGATTCGTCCTTTTGACGTGCGCTGGCAGAAACGACAGGCAGGGAAACGTCGATGCCGCGGAATGTCTTTTTTTTTTGTCGGGGCGACGCGTCGCGGAAAAGCCGAGGTCGGGAATTCTGAATCTTTTGTGCGCCCTTTCGTTGCTTCAACTTTTCGTCAAAGTTTAATTTTGTTAGTTCGCGCCGGCCAAACTTGCGCCGGTATATGAAAAGATTACTGCGGTGAGCTCCTTGTCGAAACAGTGGCTGGGTACTGGCATTATTTAATTTTTCTTTTATATTTTTGTGTATAGCGCGTAACTGAATTTTAATATAGAAATACTTCAATTATAATTATGTAAATTGAAATTCGCAAAGATAATATTTTTTTAACTATTAAAAAAGCTGTATTCGAAGTCCACATAAAATAAAGTTTCGAGAAACTTTAGGAAAACTTTTAACATCGATTAAAATAAAGAAGTCAATCTGTCTTACCGTGTTCGTCTGTTACTACTTAAAAATCACATAATCAGTCTATTACGTTAAATCACCACAATTTTTACATTTTTAAATATTTACTAAACATTACAAAAATTTTAATCAGTATAGATATATCGACGCCTTGAAAAGAAATTATCGTGGGACGATTGAAAACTTCACTTCGCCGGAGCGTCCGCTCACCCATCATCGCAAGTAGATACACCCCGAGCATATCCAGACGCCGCTCCGCTCAGCCGAGCTTTTCCACTATCCATCACACCCCCGCCTCTGATTAAAATCCTCTAAAAAAAGCACTCCCTCGAAAAAATACTCACCGACGAATAATCGAAAGGAAAAAAAGTGGAGCCTTAACCCACTGCGACCTCGTTCGGCGCGGCATCCCCCCTTTCTAAACGGCGGGGCGATTAGCGCGGCGCGATAGGGCGCCCGCTCGGAAGCGCGAGTCGATCGGCGCGAGCTTCCGTGCCTATCTGCCTGCCCGCGGCCAGATAAAGGCGACTTGGTTTGGCGCACAGTGCAGCCGGCAGTCTTCCTCCTCCTCCTCCTGTTCAGCGCATTGATTAACGGCCGGGCGTGCGTTACCCCCTCGCAATGGTCGGACTGGGATTGTCCGCGGTGGCCGGGCGAGTGCCGATCGTAACATCGCGGCTTTTCCGGGCTGCGCCCAGCGCGCACCGCTTTTTAAGTAGTTACACGCCGGATGCGGTCGGCCCAATTGATCGAGGGTCAAGCTGCTAAGCTTCGATTATAGGTTCCAGTGCTTACTCGGGTAGTCGGCTTACCGTTACATGGTACTTTTCTTGCGGAGTTTATTAAAAAGACTTTAGTCTTTTCGCTCGGTTTATGAACCTCTCAGGGACTCTTTATTTTTTTTTTTTTTTAAGATTCAAGTGTATATACAGTTTTATATTACAAAGATTGACGCTCGGATTGACGTTTATCACTATTTGAAGTGTAAACATTACAAGTTCAGTTTTCTTAACAATCAATTACTCTTTTTTTTACCTTTTCGGAATGTCGTAAAATAAAACGTAAGTTTAGTAAAAAAAACTTGAAAAATATTTACGATCAAAATAAAAACGCGCGAGCCTCGCACAAACATTTCCACGAGCCTTTCAGCAAAAGCACCGTCTCCGAGACTCCGCACGCGTGAACGCTCCGCCGACGTCACGGCGTTAATCGTTAAAATTCAGGCGTTCCGCACAATAACATCAGTCGTAGCCTGGCAAGCGGCTGATCCGTCCCCGCGGCGAACTCGATGCGGAACAAAAGCGGGGGAGGTGGCCGCCCCGCTTGAACGGGGGTCGAGGCGGCCTCTGGGTCGCGGGCACCTGCCGTACCCGTCGTCGATAAGCGCAAAGCCCACGGCGGCAATCCTCCGCTCGCTCCTCGTCATCCGCGCGCCGTCGCGCTCTCTCCGTCGCACTCGCGAGGCGGACTTATCGACTGCCGGATGAGCGCGCCGGCGCCGGCCGACTTCGCGCCCCCGCCACAAAGAACCGCGCCAGGCGCCTCTCGGTTTAGCCATTGTCTTATTAAGCACAATGGGTCGCGCGGTTAATAAACCCAGAGACGCGCGGCAGCGAATTCGCGCCGGGGCTGGCGGGTTTTTGTTTCTCTTCTCCTTTCGCTCGTCGTGGTCGACGCTTTTTCTCTTAGCGTCTGCGAGCCGGGGCGAGGCCGTAGGTCTCCTTCATGTCTTTCGCGAGATGCTGGAAGAAAGAGGAATTTAATGAAAGTATCAAAGTAGCGATTTTTAAATTTGAAGTTAAGCAGTTAATATAGTATATCGTTTGTAAGAAAGCTTTGATAGGATGTTTAATAAAATTTAAATGAAATGTAGCAAATTTAAAAAAAAAATTATGGCAATCACACAACAAACATTGTTACAGAATCTATTTCTTCTAAAACTAAATTTATCGCAATTTTATCAAGATAATTTGTCGTAATGTTTGCGTCATAATCCGAACATATTATGTCTGTAACTATTTAAGTTCATTCATCTACCATTCAAGATAACTGACACTGCAGCTTACTCCGTCTATTACGTTATCAATATTTTTTCTCAATTATCGCATCCTTATCATTTCGTTCTCTTTGCACTAAATTAAGTATAAAAAACGTCGATACTCACTATCATGCTGTTATCTCTGACTTTACCCTTATTCATGGCTCTGGCAGTCTGGTGCACCGCCTCGAGGGCGTGCACGAAGTACTCGACGGCCCTTTTTCGGTCGCAGCAGAAGGCGAACAGGAGAAACGCCTGCTTCTCGTTGTTAAGCGGGCAAATCATGCAGCCGGTTCTTGCCTGTTCCAATCAAGAGTTTCCAACGCTTATTGCAACGCGGCGAGATTCGTGATTTACGCCCCGGCGATGAAAAAAGAAGCGAGGCTTCCTCGATCAAGCCATAATTCAAAAGTCTCGTAAGTTCACCTTGGCACTGTAGGCTATGCCGTGACGGCGGAACAATTCGTCGAGGTAGTCCAAGGAGATGCAAGACAGGCCGTCGATGTAAAGTTTGCCGCTGCACACGACAAAGCGGTTGTCCCTTGAGTACATTCGGAAGGCGTCGTTGCAGTCCAGGAAAGTGGGCTTCGTGCTAAAACTAAGCGTGGATTTTTTATTTAATATTTAATGTCATAATTAATTGTGCGAATGAAAAAGCAATGCATTAAATATCGCGAGTCAATCACCTTGCGTTGTTTGGTATGTTCAAGCAGAATCTTCTCCAGTCGTCGAATGATAGTAAGTCGGTGTAATAAGGATCTATGTCGATTACCCAGTAATTAAGCGCCTGCATAAGAAATGACGGATGACAAAAAAGAGATGACTTTTATAAAGGTTAAAAAAGTTTTTAAGAAAACGTAAAATTCAAAATAGCGTGTCATTAAGGAAAAAAGCACTTTGTAGCGGCAGCAAAAACTTGTACATCATGCATTATCATTTTCATCTTTACTGCTTGATAAAAAAAGTCTTTTTTACAAAATACAGCATACAAAAAATATATTGTTCGATAAACGATTTAATTTTGCATACATACTGTCACGAGAAACGTGTGTGACGTATCTCTGCGAGATTAAGATAGTGAAAAAATAACATTAAAAAATAAAGACGATAATTATTACTCGGGTAAAAAAATCTCACTCAATAATGGTAAAACAAAATTTTAATTCTGTTACCACTAGCATTTACTAATTATCCTTTTTTTAAATTTCACAAATATAAAAGTATGCGAATAAAACGTTTTCTTTTTTTTTTCAAACAAATTGAAGCACTTCATTTTTACTATTTTAAATTTTTTTCATTTTCTGCAAAATACTTATTGTATCTATTAAAGAAATGAAATACCCCATCCATCTCCGGATCACTAAAGACCACCAAGTCAACACCATAGAATCCCAAATACTGCTCCATGAGTAAAACCTTGCCGAGCACGGCGACGAGCTCGTGAACGACTTCTTCAGGCAGAGAAGTCTGCGGTATGATGTATCCAACATCGAGCCAGCTATACCCCTTGGGTCCCCGCCTCCTCACCACGTCCGCCGAAGTCCTCAGGCAGGCGTCGGCCGTGTCATGTTCTATGAAACAGCCCAGGCTCACCGTCCGACAGTCCCCCGGGGCACAGGCCATCAGTACGCCTCCTGCATCAATACACCTCTATTTTCTCAAGCCTGCCCCTTTCTCTTCCTAAAACATCCCGTTTACAATTGCTGAAGCCAATCGAGTCATCGAAACAGACCAAAAAAGCCGTGGTTCGATTGCTTCCGAGCCGTTGGTCAATAGCCGCCAGGCGGATAAGGAGGCGTGCGGCTCGAATGTTCACACGCGCAAGTGCGTGTTCATCCGTGTGCATCGGAGTTTGTGCAATTGGGCCCGCGCCAATTAATCACCGTGCGCGCGAGACTGCGTCGTCGTCTAATTGTACCCGCGGAGCTTAACAGCCGGCGAATTATTCGAGCATTGTGCGGCCGATCTTCCGCGTCACTTTTATTTCTTTATCGCGGCCCATTTGAAGCCTGCCGTTCGCGCGACGCCCATAAAACAGTAAAGCTGAATTAGGCGCGGTAAAGTAATCCTTGCCGTTGCAGTCCTACTCCTCGGCCTCCTCCAGGAACAGCGCGACGACCCTCCCGCCGCTGTGCACCTCCTCGGTCGTCGCCAGCTTCGCCGCTATCGCCTCGATCGCCACGAACAAAAAGATTACCACGAACACTGCCATTCTCGCTTGCGCCTGATCGCTCACCCAGTTGTCCCATTCCGTCATCAGAATCGTTATAATTATGCACAACACCATTCCCGCGCGCAGCTGTCTAAGCTCCGAGGAAGTTTTAAAAAAATGTGCACGTTGCAAGTGCGAAAGAAAAATATAGTTTCCAAACTGAAACAGTCCATCGAGCGAGCCGCTCGAGCGTCGAAATTAACGCGACGGGCAATTATGAATAAAGTGGACTTTCGCAACGAGCGAACCGGCTTAAAGTTTGTGCAATCATGTTGATAAACCCACGCGCCAGTGCAGCGTCGGTGTGCATATCAGTGTTACTCCAAACAAATAACGGCGCAACGAACTCGTCGCGAGCGCGTTAATAAATCGACGGGGGGCGTTTGTCAACAATTTGCGCCGCGCCGGTTTCTCCTCGCTCGCAGCTTCCTCGCGCGTCGACGCATCGCCGCCGGGCTTCCGCAAATAAATCGGGAGAATTTTTTTTTCATTCCCCGTAAGGCGACGCTTACGAGCCAGTCATTGTTGGCCAAACAAAGTCGCCGGTGTCAATTAGTTCATTAACGACGATTAAGGGGTACTTGCCGTGACGCTCCAGTTCGACGAGGAAGTCCTTGATGTCCTTATACGCTCCCTTGTTCAGTTTTAGCCGGTGCGGCAGCGCTTTGCCCAGGTGGAAAGACAGCTCGTCCTTATAAGAGAGATAAAGTCCAATTACGATGGTATCGGCGACGCGACCACGTCATTATACTTTAAAAGCGCGACGCTATCTTAGCTGCTTTTCTCGTTTCTATTGTCTACTAAAACCGCGTATTTTTAACCCGAACAAAAGAGATTTCCATTTTTTTCGTGTTGTTCTTATAATATTTGTTACAAAAAATTATACTTATACTGGCACTTGTTTGAATCTATCTAAAAATTAGTAACTGTAATGTTAATTTAACATTTCAATTAAAAATTTTAAGTTCCATTTTCAATTTTCACCTAAAATTTTTAATTAAACTTTTAAATTAACGCAAAACATTCTTTTAATTATTTTGAAGTTTTGAATTGTGACATTAAAAAAAATGTGACGTAAAGAAAAAGAATTTTCTTAAAATACGCTTTTCTTATCAAACTAAACCAGATAAGCTCAACTACACTTAAAGAGAAGTGCAAAAAAATTGAGCATTAACATAACCGCGCATCTCACGTGCGATCTGGATCTTACGGTACCCTCACCTTGCGCATGCAGCACTCCTCGGGGTCCAGGGAGAGAAGAGCACTCTGATTACCGCAGAAGCCGTTGTTGATCTTTATCAGCCACCTGCGTGCCCGAGTCTTCACCGTCAGTGTCGCCAGTTTGGCGCAAAGCTGTTGACGATGGGCGCGTCGAATCAATTTTCATGTATTTCACGTGCGATGCATCATCGGACCCGGGCCCCGCGAATTCCAGGCAACTTACTTGGTTGAAATTGCGGACCCCGGCGAACGGTGGATGCCGAATGCGCGATTCAGCCAGCAGTGACATCACGTAGTACTTGTTTAGCAGACGGTTCTGGAACTTCATGCAGGGACCTGCGCATCAAAAACGATAATCGCTGTTTGAGAATACGATGGCAAACGTACCTATTCTTTATCATCGTAGGTGTAGACCGCAAGAATGTTTACTTGTCTTATTTTTTACAAGGATTGTGAAAGTGTGATATCAGGGATTGTGTTTTAACGATAGTGCGTAAGAAATAGATAGAACTGTTTTATTTATTTTATTGGCTACTTTAATCCGGTTGCTTTTTACCTTGATCGAGGAATTCAATGAATGAATTAAAGCTCGTATGATTATGCCTTCTAAGAAACTATTAAGAAGTAAACAGAAATAAGGAATATTTCGAAAAACAATTACTCAAATAAAATTATCCGTTGGAAAAACACAACAGCAAACGAAAAATGCCTGATGCATCTTTTAATCGCAAGCTTCAATTTAATCGAATCATTTACCTACAATGGACGTTCTCAATTCGCAGGCAATGAACACGTTTGTTTTGCACAGGACACCGGCAATAATGAACGATTGGCGGCCGGCTGACAGGTGCCGTACTCTACGGTAAACAGAAGGCGTGTAAAACAGGTTTTCGCAGCCGCTACGGTATTCCTCCTCGACATCCTTACATAGACTAAAAATACATTCTCTTGTAAACTGTGTTTATTCAGATTGTAGAAAGCAAAAGTAATAAACTGACCAGGTCTCGTCGTTCTCGACGATCCATAGTCTGGACAACGAGACATCGGGCCTGGCGAGACTGGTGAAACGGCGCAAGATGCAGCTCGTCTCGAAGTTCGATCTTCCCGGACAGACGTACAGGACGTCGGCCTTTTCGTTCACCAGCCAGCCGATTCTGCCGATCTTAGCAATGACGCAGATTTTTAATTCTGTTTTCGATGGAAAAGTACGAGGAATCTGATTTGCTAAATCACTTGGATGTTTTGCAAGGCTTGGAAATGATCCTGAGCCTTACACCTGATGTGACACGGGAAGCCCATGGATGGAAGGTGAATTACGACGTGCCTATGGTTCATTAAGCAACTCCACCTCTTTGTAATGCAGTTCGTCCTATAAAACAAACGCATTATTTAAAAATAAAAATAAAAAATAGAAGAAGAATTGAGCCTAAGCGATACCGACCAGTACATGAGCCGCCTGCAGAAGATCGACATACCAAAAATCTCGACACCCTGAAACCTGTCGACTACCGAGAACCGATCTCTGCGAATTTTCACGGGCATAGTGCACACGTCGTTGCAGCAGGCCATGGCTTGGTTGACTGCCGTGGTGCGAACCTGGGGCACCTGGCCGCCGCCCAGCTCGTGGCAGGACTGCGTCACCATGAGGTTGACGGCGGCGTCGCGCTTCAGCAGCACGAGCTCCACCATGTCCAGGAACTCGCCCCACTTGCTGACCTCCTCCGATCGACCGACGTAGCCGAGCGCGAAGGGCTCCGTGGGCGGTTCCAGCTCGATCGAATCGACGCGCAGCAGATGGCCAAAGTGACGAAACTCGATGGGTGTTTCGCGGACTTTGCATTCTGTCTCCAGGAATTTTATCTCCGAGCACGTTAACGACTGCGGCTCGCACACGCAGTATTGAGTTTCGCTACCTTCTCCGGAGCTGATACTTATGAAGGATGAATTTTTTATTTTCATTAAAAAATTTTTATTCACCTGTTAATCATGTTTTATTAAGATTGACCAAGGACGGGAATGATCTAATGAACTGCAATGACAACTATAACTGATTTTGAAGATTACACTTTGAATTTCATAAAAATATTCTTAGCGATTACATCTGACATCTTATTCATATTTACAGAATACTGTTAAATAACATTAGAAAATATTATACTTTTTAAAGAAAGTTTATTTTACTGTTCGATGTTACATATAAAAATCCGAATGTATTTACCTACAACATTCTTCTCTATTGGAGCACACGATCACCGGAACAATGAAATACCGCGATGGTCTTTTATCCAAATTCCTCTTACAGCAGATACCGCGTCTCCCCATCTCTCCATCGAGGTGCTGCTGTACGACTTTCTCGAAGCACTCGAGTTCGGTTTCGCTGTAGCACCTCTTCGACCTGAACAAATGGCAAAAGCTGCTGATCCCCGACGACTCGGTGCATTCGCAATCCGACAGTATCCCCGAGGGCTGCTCCGCTTTGCACTCCCCAAGATAGAATCTCTTCCCCGACTTTTCCATACACCGGGTGAGCTTCTTCAATACAGGATTCGCGTTCCTCATAGCCCGCAGGACCCTCACTCTCTCCTCCGCGGTAAGCACGTTCAGATCTCGCAGCCTAACCTCCTCCACCCACTTGGCGCGATCGAACGGCGGCAAACAGATCTTCTCCATTCTGGAATTCATCCTGCGCTCCAATGGAAAAAAAACGCGGTCCGATTATTCACTTGAAATTTTAAACCATAGCCGAAAACGTCCCCTGCGCAAAGTTCGGTCTTGTTTACCACATGACTGCCAGGTCGAGGCACTGCCGGCAAAAAGCTCAGCGGCGACCTGAAGTTGACCTTTAGAGCTAACCGCGTTCGATTCCAGAAGATCGTCGAATTTGAATAAGCGCGCGTCACGCGTCGAAATTGATTAACTATCCTCTGGACGCGCGCTTAAACGGATTTAATGGCGATCGAGTAAAAAAAAGGAAGAAACGAGCGCGACGTCGTTGACTCATTGTCCGCGCGGTGTAAATAGGCGATGAAAAAAGTGGGATAACCTCCGCCGCGCCATTATGCAACGGCGTATCGCGCGCTCGCATCTCCCGGGGAGCTTTCCGCGCGCTTGCGCGGAAACAGGTTTCGCGGATTTGCGTGCTTGTACGCGGGAGGCGCCGCTGGATGAAAAAAACGACCGGCCGGTATAAAAGGGTACGAATGCGGCGGCGATTGATCTAATCGTCGGTTGACTCTAAAACGATACGCGCATAAAGCACGATGGAACTTGTACGCTTCGTATGCCTGGCGCTCCTGCTGGTGGGCTGCGCGCACGCCCAGGAGACCGAGGCCGCCGGCGACCAGGAACACTACCCGCTCGCCTGGGCCGAGATCGACGTCAAGGCCGTCCTGAACAACGACCGACTGTTCAAGAAGTACAAGAGCTGCTTCCTCGCGGAAAAACCCTCGGGATGCCCCCGCGAGATTCTCCAGTTGAAGAGTAAGTAAATTTTAATGTTTTTTAACAGACTAGCGAAATTCACAATTCTATTGCAAATTTTACTAAATGTTGTTCGGTAATAAACAGCAATTTTCAATTATTACTACTTACTATTGTAGAATTTTTAGCAATCTATTGAGATCGAGAATCGAAGTATTCCTTATTTCCATGAAATTTTCCAGAGTAAACTTGTTGTTAAAGATCTAAATTCAATGTCGATCGAATTACCAAGATTAGTCATTTTGTATAGATGTTGCTACAAAAACATTTTCTTCGCGTGTATAATTTGTTTTTCGATCTCAATCGAGCATTTTACAAAATTGAGTCTGTAGAGTTCAGAAAAAAGAAAAAACAAACATCGAGAATCGTTTTTTCTACTCATAATTATTATTTCGACATTCGATTACTATCTTGTGGAAATAGGAAACAAATACGTAAGTGCGCTGTAATGAAACTAAATTTTTTAAATATCAAAAACTTAGTTTCATATTTATTACACAAAATAGGTTAATTGAAACATCTATAGATAAAAATCCAAAATTTTTGTATGAAATTTAATTACGTGCATCTCAAGTCGATGAAAAGTCAAAATTTACTAACTACTTTTGATTTCGTGATTACTTTAGAAGTGATCCCTGAAGTGATCGAGACGTTGTGCGCCAAGTGCCTACCACAGCACATCGAAAAAGTCAGGGAAACCCTGGAGTACATCTGCCAAAACCGAAGGGCCGACTACGACGAAGTCCGCAAGCTGAAAGATCCCACTGGCGAAATCCAAAAGAAGTTCGAAGATAAGTTCGGCAAATTGAAATGTTAAATTACCAAAAACCATCAAGTTTGTTTTTATATTAACTTATTAAAAAAAAAAACACTTTATTGTTATGTAAATAAAATAACAAATAAGAAATAAATAAAAAGGTACAGGCTACTCTACAGAGTATAAGTAAAATAAAACATTCGATCGAGCGAGGATAAAAATAATCGTGGCGCGTCTTCTTTTAAACTCGCATAATACTTGTACAAGCTGCGCGTCCGCCCGAAGGACGAGCGTCGCGGAATAAATAATCGGCGCAAAATCGCTGCGGAGACGGTGCGTCCGCTCCGAGGCGCAATGCGAATCTCTACGTGGATTTAGGAACGGTGACGCTCGAGCGGCGCTCACGTCAGGAGCCGGCGACGGGCCGGCGGCGTGCTGCTGGCCAGCCGCTTCAGGCGATTATTGTCGCCCGGCGCCTCGCTCAGGCTGTTCGTCTCGTCCGGCGACGGCTCGAAGTACTTCCGCCGATACACGCCGTCCGGGTCGTAGCGGTTCGCCAGGATCTCGAACTTCTCCGGCTCGAACTCTCTGGAAATGGAGAAACGCTTCTTAATAGTTTGTCTTTTTCTTTCCTTATACGTGATTTTTTTCTTCTCAAATTATGCATGAGGCTGACCGGACGATTTCACTTTCTTCCGTTTTGTGAGAATGGAGGATAGTACTAGTAGAAGTGCGGAAGCGGTTGTGCTTTTTAAATGTGTTTATGCAGTTTTATATGTGATTTATTATAAAAATATTCTTATTAGCTACGGATCTTAAAGCTACGAATCAAAGGTATTTTTTCATTATTTTCGCTAAAATTTTAAATTTTATTTTTCATCAAAATCTATAATAGAGTCTGCAATAAAATATTTAAATTTCAAGAAACAAAAGATTATTTAACGCAGAAATTCTCAAATTAGAAATCATTTTTTCTTATTTTCTTTTTTTCGGACCTTTTTCATATTAAAGACTATAACATAATGATCAAAAAATAAAATCAAAATTTTAGCAACGATAATTAAAAAGTACCTTTAAAAACTGATGCTTTGAAAATTTTGAATATTGGACTTCAAATCTTTGGTACGATCAAAGTATCAACTAAATTTTCGATCCAGTGACATTACAATTCATTAAATTCACTGATTCAATGTTAGAGAAGCAAAACTAAATGATTTAGAAACAATCCAATTTTAATTTCATAAACTACTTGCAAAAGTTACTTAACCGGCAAACTGTAAATTAATGTCGACAAAATGCAATTTTTCGCAATTCAAAAAACTAAAATCCAAACCCAAGACCTTTCTACTCCAAAAAATCAACAATGCTTAGAAAATGCTCTAATTACTTTTCCTTCTAATCCCGTATGATCACTCACAAGTAGGCTACCGGCCAAACAATCAAAGCAATAAAATCATCCACTTCGCAAAAAAAAAGACGGCGATCAATCCGAGTCGCGCGTGGGGCGCGCGCGTCACGAGCCGCGTCGATTCGAAAATGCCGGGCACGAAAGCGGTTCGTTCTCTAAGCACATACGAGCCCGGGCGATTAGCGTTCGCGGCAGGTGCCCGCGTTTCCTGGCGCGCGTTTCGCGCTCCTCTCTTCTCCCCCTCCCGCCCGCGCGTCGCCGCCTCTTGGCCGTCAACGAGCCGCGCGCCGATCCGATCCGCCGCTTTTCTTTTTTGCCGCCTCGAGCTAATTGATCATAGTCAGCGCGCTCCGCTGCCGCTTTTCTGCCTCCCCCTGATGCTCGAGCGCGTGGCGTAATGGATCACTTTTTGCGCCTTCCGCGATTAGCCTGGATTCTTAATGTGGGTTGAACGGTTCGTTCCTCTCTTTTTGTGCAACGGCTTTTATTGTTTACCTTTCGTCGATCGCTGCCAGGCATTTAGTGAGCTCGCGAGGAATTCGCGATTTTTGCAGAATTTTTCTGGGGGGAACGAGGGACGTTCCCAAGTGCTGCTCGTGAAATCTTCATAGCGGTCTCGTTTTGCGCGCGAGTTAAACGATCGTAATTTTCAGCGACTAATGAGTAGTTCCAAAGACGCATGAGAATACAAACGACCGGATTTAAGTCTAGTTGAACTTGTTTTACTCTCATCTCCTACAGGGTAATGCAAATTTTATAAAAGCTAGTCAAGTTTAAAACGAAAAAAAAGTTTAATTTACGATCACGTTTATTTATTATAAGTATATATATAAAATTAAAACTAAATTATTTTAGTAGTGAACATTTTCATTGAACATCATTTTTTTAGAAAATCTCACCTTAAATAACGAATTACTTTGACTGCAGCTTCAATTTGACTCTTGGTGCACTTAGCACAGGCGTCAGCTAACGCCTCGGGAAGGGCACCTGCAAATAAAAACAGATTTTCTCAATGACTCTCTCTCTCTCTCTGCCTCTCACTTCAATTACAACCTCCTCGCCAAGGAATACAATGCCTCACGATCCCGCATACGACTACATGAATCTCGCATCACGCGACGATCCTCTACAAGCGACATGCTCATTGCACAAGGCGCGCACCTCGCGCGCCGATTGCCGCGACCGATCGCGATTTTCCGCATCCCCGCAATCGTCCTCCCTCTTGACCAACTCGAAAATGCAGCAACCCGCGACGGTGGCCCAACCGCGGACGCGCGTCCGGTCTCCCGGATTTCTATATACAATTGGCGACGATTTCTCCCGAGCCGTTTCTTTCGCGGCGACCTGTCCCCGCCGCGGAAAAGTGGCTGTTCATTTCGTCCGTGAATTGGCGCACGCTCGAGAGACTTCCATGGCGGCGCGCTGTAGCCGGTCGCTGAATGCAAAGAAGGAAATCAGCGTGCGCGGGCGAGGCACCTTGATATGCGCGGCCGGCGCACCGCTCGCCCCTGGAATCCGTCATCTTCGATATGAAAATTTGATAAATCGAGGCGGCCGCGTCGCCAATGGAAATCGGCGGTGATTAATTATGAAATTCCGCGGGCGCGTGCCGCTCGATACGTGAATTTCTAATTGACTCATGGTTTTTTCGCGCCGGAGAATCTCTCTTTCTTAAAGCGCGTGAGCCTATTTACCGGGGGCTTTTTTATTTTACGATCGGATGAGGTTTCTTTGTTTATACACGGCGATTGACTCATTTCTGTACCGTTAGTTATTCTAATTTATTGCTCGATATTCTGAGTAGTCTAAAAAAGTGTTATTAAATCATTGATACAGATATTATCCGATCAATACCGATGACAAGTGCAAAGTGACATATTCTAATTTTATAAATTATTTGAATGGATTTACATATAATATCAACGAGAGCTATCGGTGCAGTAAATGGAAAAGGCTTGTAGTGTCGCGGCACGTTTCAAACATTGTCTGCAAGGCGTTGAATTGAATGAAAAAATAAGTAACTAATTGTAATTAGCAATTCCATGACACGTGCAAAAATACGCTTTTCTTGTTCACTATAAACAAAGGACTTCAAAACTACCAACAAATCTCATAACAAAACTGCGCACTGAAATATCTTTTTTTCACAAAATTAGTAAAAATTAAAAAAAAATGAAACATCACACCGCACTATCACACCAGTCGATCATTGCGAGGCACAGCTAAACAAAGAGGCACAAGCAAGCATGCGCGCAGCAACAACTGAGAGACTATGCACAGAACTCACGTTTGAGCTCCCGGCCGTCGGGCGGACAGGGTCCCTTGGACATCAGACAGTTGAAGTAGTGCTGCAGCAGCCGCTTGCTGCTGAACACCTCGTCGAGGTTGACCTTGTCCCAGCGGGTCATGTAGGTGTGGGGCTTGGGCCAAGGGTAGCCCTGGGCGGCGTTCTTGTCGTGCTTGCTGTCGAGGCAGCCGAGCCACCAGCACAGCGCAAGCCAGCACATCCGTTTGTCCATCGCGCGCCAACGCTCGCAGCCGAGTGCCGCGTCGCCCGGCAAAAAGTCCCCCTGGCGCCTTTATACGGGGACCCCAAGTGGGGGCGCGCTCTTTATTTTTTTTTTCTTCTCTTCTCTCGATCGCGCATCCCTCTCCCGCGCCGTGCCGCTTTCGCACGCGGGAAGTGGGACGCGGAAGGCGGGTTCGCGCGCGCGCTCGATCTGGACCGATATAGTGGAGGATCGGGATCAAGTGTCTTAACGGTTCATTTTTTTCCCATAGCGGTGAAGGGCGCGACGCGGTTGCGGTACTCGCGCGCTTTATTGATGTTCATCATCAAGGAAGGTGTAATTATTGTTCAGATTTACTTTGGAAATTCCTTTCCTTTTAGAGCAAATATTATTACCGAGCGACAATTATATCAAGCTCCAGTTTTTACTAAGCGAAGTAAAGTGACTTAATAGCTAGATTTTTTCGCTTTGCGAAGTGTCAACATCAGTTAATAACGTCTGATTGAAACGGATGTTTTCTGAGAATTCTTTTCTCGTTGCTATCAATTAAGCAAAGTTATTTTATTTCACTCTTGACTTACTGTAAACTGCAAACGCGTTATTACGTCCATTTCCTCAACAGTAGCTAATTCCTACTAATAAATTGTGTACAAGCTATCATTGAAATATCTCGATACCTTAAACGATGCCGATGATAAGGTGCAAAAAAATGCCGTAACAACACGTTACCTGCTCTTAATCGACCATTGAAATAAAATAAGCTGCGTTTCTAAACGTAAACAGTGGCACGGCACCAGTAAACAGATGCTTATCGTCTTAATCACGTTCGCATGCATGATGCATCGCTCCCGTGACGCGGATGACTCTACGCCTACCGAATTAAAGTGGAGGACAATTTCCCCGCGGGGAGATTCGCGAAGCCACGGCGACTCGGTCAAGTGAGCGTGACCGGGCACGTGAAGAAAATACCGGTTGCCTCATATGCGGAGCGGCAGCCGTGACAATCGCACGATTTTTCGCAACCCGTCGATCCTCGCTTCCTCTTCGTTTTCTACGTACCAACGGGACATTTCAGTTACACGCTTTTCATTATGGATAGTTGACACGTAGTTCCTCGTAGTTCCTTTACAGTCATAATTCTTCTTTCTAGTGTAGCACTTTTTTTTTCATGAGAAAAAAATTCTTGATTAATTTGAGAACAAATTTTGCAAATGTTGCAATGGGTGTGGTTGAGAAAAATATTAACACTCCTTAAACATCGTGACAGTGATGGTTTACGGATGATTGATGCCAATTCATGTGCTAATGGTGAATTAATATCAAGCTATTTTGAATTGGTAAAAAAATGTGCATAAAAAGCAAATAATCTTAATTCAAAACCATGTATTACCTGGTCCATCTCAGCGCATCCTACCAAGCTGCATAAAAAGTAGACTCTATGTACCCATCGTAATACTTCTCTTCATTTTTGAATATTCATTCAAAATCAATTTTAATTTTTAATCCAGCACCTCCCTCGTCCATTTGAAGAACGTAAAATGAATGCCTTAGTAATCTGATGAATCCAGGCAATAATTCAGGGTAAACAGCGGTAGGAAGAAGAAACTGAGCGACAATAAAGACACGAATTGAAATGAGTTTAGTCGAACGGGAATTGTCAAAGATTGATAAAGGACCTTGACGAGCAGAAAGGACAATTAACTTTATAGCTTTTGGAAAATAACCGACAACGCGTAAGAATTTTCTCGGCGCATCCTATGATTCTATTAATATTTTAATCGGCTGCATAAACGGCGTGGTTTTATTATTAAGGTTTTAGTAAAGTGGGACTCTAGCCTTTTGTGGTGGAGGTATTAATTTTATCAATTGTCATTTAATTGCTGGTAAACGAGCGATGAGTCGATTACGTGACTTTTTTCTCACTATTATTGCGGCTAATGATGGGACTTACCCTTACAGTAGTATTGTTTTAGATGTCTATGACCTTTCATTCGCTGCAACACAGATTGCATTAAGGATAAATTAAAATACAGTTTTTTACATTTCACGCTCTAAATCTATACTTATTGAAGAATTAATTATACAAGTAATTAATTGCAAAGAACAGCCAATGCATTTTTTAATTAATATTCAGAGTTTTGCATGTACGAAATTCTTAAGCACATTTTAATAGGACGTGAAATTCAAAAACACGATTGTATTCATAAACAATTATAGTGAAAATTAAAATAAATGAAATATACTATATACTACCACTATTATGTCTTGTAAATCGGAATATACGATCTCAAAAAAATCATTTTACGCGGACATACGAGTATATCTCAAAAAGATTGCAAAAATGTAATATGGTCATAAAGTATACGACCGCCTCGTAGAAAGCGCAAACCACCAATTTCTATTTCAATAAGCTCCGATGAAAGTGTCGCTCTGCAACTTTCAATAAAGCGCGCACGCTACAGCTGCTCGTACCCGCGCCCATTACTCCAGATAATCCGACTCGTCAGGAGTAAAAAAGTGGCGGCTCATCCCGTTGCTCCGAAAAATCGCGCGATGCGCCACATACTTGCCTCGCGGAACCCGTCAGGCCGGCCGCGAACCTGACCCGATTCCCGAGGCTCGATCTCCGCGCCGCACGTGATCGCCTTCTTCCTCGCTCTCGCTCCCTCCCGCGGGTGTACGGGAGGCGCGTTTCGCTAATTTAAAATGCGCGCGCTCGCGCGCCGCTTCGACGGGCCGTCAGTGAAAACCCGTTCTGTTTATTTACACTTTCGCGACCGGGACTCCGTCTTCTTTTTGTCTTGTTATCTTCTCGCTTTACGCCTCATTATGGGAGGTGCACACTTTCACGGTCGCGCGAACGCGCCTCCGTTTCTTTCTTCTTTTTGCTGGATGGAGCAGGATTTTTCGGGGATGCTGAGAAGACGTCGCGATTTTCTAATATTGAAATTAGCGAGTTACGTAAAAAAGAGAGAAGTGAATCATTTTTACTAGAAAGTTAATATCGCTGTTATCTAAACTTTGTTTTCTAAATGTACCAAATCAAAAACCTACCTCGGAAATATACTTTGAGCTTAAAAAAATTGAGTTAAACTAGAAAGCAACGTTACTAGTAAACGCTATTTATTACTATGAACAAAGTATTTAAACTGCTCAGCCATCGAAAAACTCAACCGATTGGCACTCAGGTGATGCGCCAAAATTTGGCTCGTCTCCAGGTTCTTCTCCAAAATCGTCGCGAGCTCCCGGCGTGACGCTTCTGCTACAGCAGCCGTGGTCAAGCCAACGCTGCCGCCGAGTGATGACGGCAATATGCTCGCCAGCCATGAAAGCAGTGGCTATGATCAGACCGCCAACCACCATGAATATCGCCGGGCTGAACTCCTGCAGTTCTACCGGTACTGGCTGCGAGCGGAAGCTCTCCGGACACGCCGGTCGACGGTGATGCCAAATCTTGAAGAGTCGATTGGTTAATCCGCTCTGGACTATCTGCCGGAGACTGCAAATTTCACGAGATTTTTTTCTTACTGTTTCTTCTCCCTCATTTTAATATGTTTTAAACGATACCCATACAAGACTGATATATGATTAAGTTTAAAGTTTTGATTAAATTAAAAAAGATCCATACTGACCCATAAATAACCATTTTTTTGAATGGCGAATGCTTGCTTGTAACGATGGTCACGTACTTCGGTGGCACCAGCTCCATTTCCGACAGTTCGCAAATTTGCTCTTGTGTAAACGTATCCTAAATTTGCGCAACCAATTTTTCATTATTCCGCGGACATTACCACATTTTGTTGGATACTACACCGACATTACCTCTATAATTTTATAGCCAGTCGCACTGTCGATGAAGAAAGCATAGCCGCCTTTACTCATTTCACGAAGACCTTCGGTCGCCGTGGTCCAAGTCTTCTTTTTTTGGGGCGTTTGAAACTTTTTTCTCCATAGATTTAAAGCAGCTTCGTCTTTAGTTACCTGTTAATTATTCATTTGTATTAAATACCTCATTTTCACGACGAACTTAAAAATTCTTACTTTGAAAAAAGCTTGAGTATAAGGTATCTCCTCGCACGCAACGTGCAAATCGCTATTGGCCAAGTCCCACAGATTGTTAATGAACTTGGGTGGCGGAGCGAGAAGTGAACCAACTATGCTTGCTGAATAGAACTGGTACATAAGCAAAGCCCAAAGGAAGAGTGTCAAGAAGACTATGCGTCCGGAGAATAAGTGAGGTGTTTCACTCAATCCTTTTCAAAGAGAATTAAAAAAAAATGCATATAGTCAAACGGTACAACATTAAAAAATAAATAAACAACCTTGTTGTGACACAGCTGCGACTGATATTAGAAATGTTTCCGAAGATGGATCGGAGTACAGCTTTGTCTCATCTCGGTTTTTGTAGTAATCCTCTACTTTGACTGTTATTAGCAGCAGTATCCAACATGCAATGCTGACGTTTAAAACGACCCACCAAACATTTTGGGCAAAGGGCTTTAGAAATGGATTTCTCAGAGCACTCTTTTTGGGATGGCGAAAAATAAAATAAGGCCTGCGTGCAATACGATTGTTTTTAGTGAGCCTTACCTTTCTACCATGCATTTTTATTTATAAACCAATCGCATACTTTACGACGTAGGTTTCTACCGTGAATTCGCAAACGTCCATTCTTTCCTCCAAGTATTGAAAAGGTGCGGCGCTGATGTCAACAACCCCGTTGACCATATCACCCAGAATACCATTAAAAGTTCCATTCACGGCGTAGCCCCAAGTTCTTGCTCGCATAAGATTTATGCTAATTTTAAATTAAATACAGACGAATAAGAAATAATCAGAAACATTTATATTAATCAAGAGATCTGTTATTAATTTAAATTACGTAAAATTGTACATATCCCGGAGTTGAAGGACCAGGGCATAATGAAAGCGGATCATGGAATCGAGGTGAGGATTTATCGGTGTTGTGAGATACGTCTCGAAATCCGGCTTAGGCTCATTTAGCAGCTGAAAAATTTTAAATTCATTTCACGCCTCTGCATAACGTAGAATTCGCACTGAAAGTTATTAGCGAGACGTACAACTATGGAAAAATTCAGCGTAATCCCATGAAAGTTCTGGCGTCTTTTGTACTTGTACTGGGTGAGGTGGTTTTTTAATCCAGCTCCGTTATCCCAACTTCCCATCCAGGTGACGTTGAGTTTACCGCCATGGCGATACGCGTGATTGTACACGTCGTAAAGTGAATATTCGGCGCCGCGGAAGAGAGTCAATGTGAGTTCTGACTCGATCGTGAGCGGAAGATCCTGAAGTGCTTCAATGGGTACTTCAGGTGTCGTTGTGACTGCTAACCAATTGTAGGACTCGTTGAACGGCAGTTTAGCTAATGAAAACTTAAAATAATTAATGTATCAATTAGCATATTTCAATGTTTTAATCTGTCTTAATGGAAACTGAATGTGAAATTGTCATCCATTAAATGATAGTCTGAAAAACCCCTACTTTATGCCTTAAATTTAAATACTTTACGTAAGTACTATTGTAATTACAAAATACATTTTAGCAGTATAATAACACCTGATCAAAAATAATGTGACTCCGAGGACAATCCAAATCCAGCACGACGCCAATCTTGTAATAATTGACTCTGAGAATGACCTTCATGTCCAGGCGATCTTGAATCGCAGCATAGGAAATTCTCGTCCCGGCGCTTATCGCGCTCCGACAGTAATCGAAAACATCTGTGCCAGGAGAGAGAAAGAGAAAAAGACAATTTTCAGGCGCAGCCGTGAAATTCACGTTCTCTGTGATTATTAGACAAAAATATCCGTTACCGCGCTCATTCCAGCAGGCGAAAACGACTATTTGATTCACGCTCTTCTGGTGGAAGTAATCCAGGGTGAAGGTCGGGTCTAACTTGTCACACACAGCCGGCGGGACGAGAGCGGCGAGCGCGAAAATTGCCACAGTCATCGCCATTCCCGTTCCTTTTTCTCTCTCCGTCTTCTACTATCTCGCGCTTTCAGGGCGGCGTACTCCTAATGAGCAGCCGATGGCGGATTTACCGTCGAAGCTTACGGCGAACAAAGTGAATCTCGCCTCGTAGCCGTGCCCCCGCATTCCGTCACCTAAAGCGACGCTCGTTAAACTTTCAGCAGCGTCGGCTGCTGCGACGCGTAATTTCTACCCTCCAGCCCTCCGGGGCATCATGCAAATTGTACGAGGTGCAGCGCCCTCATTAATTTTCCCGAGAGCGGTACGTAGTGCGGATGGTGCATCGGAAACGCGACGACTGTCGCCACTTTAGGGGGAGGAGCGAATTATTGTTATTGGATGCGCGCATTCGTATTTTGCCCACCCGCCCGCTCGAATATTCATACACCTATGGCTATTTCGCGATGAGTGAATGTCGGATGCGCGCCGTGGACGACGAATTTAGACGGTAGGAATAACGACTGGTCTTCCTTCGCGAATAAAGTATTCATGAAATCGATTGACTAACTTTTTTGCTTCATGAAATAATGTATGCAATCTGTCCGAAGAAAGAGACGGGTAGGCGCCTTATGTAGAATACCGAGCTGTTTTAATGTAAGTACGACTGTCATTCCGAAGGGGTCGAAGAAGTCAAACAGCTTATTTCTTATAACAATTATTTTTATACACCATTTGCATTTTACTAAGCTAAAATATTTGTGGACTAGTTCCTGACACTAACTTGCTGATTGATTCTTACGTAACGTCCAACTTTTAGTAAACATAGAAAGTCTAAATCTATTCTATTCAAAGGCGGATTGCGCTGAAATTTCTCTTTTGCCTTTTGTTTTCACCCAGCATGTCATTGTTGGCTGTCCGAAAACCTTTCTTTTGAAAATCATGAATAACGAGGAGATGAGTGTCTTGAATTCCAGTTGATTTTACCCGTAAGTAAACCTTTTTTTTTTAAATTACTAGTTTTTTATACTTCTTTTTAAATAATTTACTAAAACAATTACCTCGTTATCAAATCGATGAACTGGCTGCGAGAAAAGCCTCTAGTTCGATTTGGGTGAGTACTCTACTCTATTCAGAAATCGATGTTGCATTTTCAGAAGTTATTTCCGAGTTAACTTCAACACCCTGCAAATATAATTTTTCATTAATAACCACGTCACTAGAAGCGTCTTACTTTACAGTCATTTACTCACGCTTCAACTGGAACTTCATGATTTTACCTGCAATACCATCGATGACAGCGACAGCAAAGAAGAATAGTTTCAAACAATTCGTTTTATTAATTTGAGCAGTCGATTGCATTTTTATCTAATTAAATCTCTCTCGTGCGAAAAAAAGAAGCACATGACTCCTTATTTCGAGTTTAGTTTAACTTAAACGCGAGGAAAATGATTGGCGATTAATATTAAGTATGTAAATTGAGATAACTCGTTATGCGAAGGAATCTCTTTAATTTATTGCCGATGCTTGCTGTAATAATTCACATGCAAAGTGCAAAGAGTTATAAAACGCGCATATTTGATTCTAAATCGAAGTCTAAGTTATCTCGTATCTGTTTATGCTAATCCATCTTAATATAACAATTTTATAACATTCTATTACCAACAGTAATATTGAATCATATTGGAATGGCAAATGCATTCGAAGATCGATAAACAAGAGGAATATTTTTTTAAAATACCATGCAAAGCACTGATAACTGTAAGATCACATTTCACATGAGAAAAAAGTTTGTAATTAACTGGTAAAGCCAAATTACTAAAATAAACTATTTATTGTACTAACAATTGTCACAACGAGACTTAGGCGTCAAGTTCAACCGATTGAAATTCACCAGTTGTGCCGATATTTAATTCATTTTCTAGCGTCTGCCGTGCACTTGGCGTCACGTTGCCAGTGCAGCAACCGTGCTCTAGCCAACGCTGCCGCTGAGTGAATACGGCAAGGTGCTCGCCTGCCATGAGAATAGTAGCCAGGATCAGGCCACCCACCACCAGAAATATCGCAGGACTGAACTCCTGCAGCTCTACCGGCACTGGCTGCGATCGGAAGCTCTCAGGACACGCTGGCCGCCGGTGGTGCCAAATCTTGAAGAGCCGATTCGTTAAGCCACTCTGGACGATCTGACGGAGACTGAAAATTGTGCGAGTTTTTTCGTGAGTCAACCATTGGTAAAATTATAGTTTAGTTCACAATTGTTCTTGGAGAAACCACTGAGTTTATTTCATTTTTTAAAACTATTAGAAGTTGGATAATTCAGCTGTGTAAGTAATTATTTTGTAATGTGAGATGAGAATGAAAAAGTATAATGTACTGTGATGTACTCAATGTTGTAATACAATTATTTCAATGATAGAAATAAAAGAAATCCATACTAACCCATAGATCACCATTTTCTTAAACGGGGAATGTTTGCTGGTAACTATGGTCACGTACCTTGGTGGTAGCAATTCAACCTCTGACAATTCACAGATATGCGCTTGCGGAAACGTGTCCTAAAATTGTGCAGTGAAAAACTTCTGTTGTCTGTTATTATACATACGCTTAATGATATATCAACATTACCTCTATTATTTTATATGCAGTCGCGCTGTCAATGAAGAAAGCGTAGCCACCTTTACTCACTTCTGCAAGTCCTTCGGTCGCAGTTGCCCAATTCTTCTTTTTTTGAGATGTTTCAAATTTTGTTTTATACAGGTTCTGAGCAGCTATATCCCTTGTAGTCTATTTACACAACAATTTCATTATGTGTTGTATTTTTACGTACCATTGCGTAGTAGACCGAAAAGAAATTTACCTTAAAAAAAGCGCGACTATAAGGTATATCCTCACTTGCAACATGCAAATCGCTGTTGGCCAAGTCCCACAGGTTGTTGATGAATTTTGGAGGTGGAGCGAGGAGAGAACCAACTATACTTGCTGAATAGAACTGGTACATGAGCAGAGCCCAAAGGAAGAGTGTCAAGAAGACTATGCGTCCGGAGAATAAGTGAGGTGTTTCACTCAATCCTGTTTGGAAAAAGAATTAGAAAATGGACAATCATGGATTAAAAGATACAAAGAAAAAGATAAACGTGTCAACCTTGCTGTGACACAGCTGCAACTGATATTAGAAACGTTTCCGATGCTGGGTCAGAATACAACTGTTTCTCTTGACGATATTTGTAGTAATCCTCCATTTTGACGGTTAACAGCAATAATAACCAACATGCAATACTGACATTTAAAACGACCCACCACACATTTTGGGCGAAAGGCTTTAGGAAAGGATTTCTAAAGGCACTCTTCTTGGGGTGACGAAAAATAAGATAAGGCCTGCGTACAAGATAAATGGTTTTTATTTGAATTTAAGGCTTTTTAATTATAAATTAATGACCTACTTAACGACGTATGTTTCTACTGTAAATTCGCAAACATCCATTCTTTCTTCTAAGTACTGGAAAGGTGCAGCGCTTATGTCAACCACACCGTTTACCATATCACCAAGAATACCGTTAAACGTTCCATTCACAGCATATCCCCATGTAGTTGCTCGCATAAGATTTATCCTGCATAGTTTTAAAGTTTAAATAAACTCATAAAGTATATAGAAGGATAAAAAATAAATGATTGGCACATAAGCGGTAAATGGCAATAGTAAATGAAGTTACGTGAAATTATACATATCCCGAAGTTGAAGAACCAGGGCGTAATGAAAACGGATCATGGAATCGAGATGAGGATTTATAGGAGTATTTAGATACGTATTGAAATCTGGCTTAGGCTCGTTCATCAACTAAAAATTTCAAATTAAGATCGTCTTTTTCGATAATATAAAATCGCACTGAAAGGAACTCAATGCAAGACTTACTACGATGGAAAAATTCAAGGTGACCCCATGAAAGTCTTGGCGTCTTTTATACTTGTATTGTGTGAGATGGTTCTTTACCCCAGACTCACTCCCCCAGCTGCCCATCCAGGTGACGTTAAGCTTACCGCCATGGCGGTAAGCATGATTATATACATCATAAAGTCTATATTCGGGTTCATGAACCAACGCCAGAGTCAGTTCTGACTCGATCGTCAATGGGAGATCCTGAAGAATTTGAATAGGTACTTCCGGTGCAGATGTAACTGTCAGCCAATTGTACGATTCATTGAACGGCAATTTAGCAAATGCAAACTTTAAAATAATAATGTTTTAGTTACTACAATTTTTTGGTCTGCAAAAAACTGAATATAGTGGAAAAATACTATACTACTTACCATGACGAAATAAAAGAACATTAACAATTTAAGAACTATATGTATGTGCAATTATTGTTTTATAAGAATAAAATTTTAAATTATTAGATTACTTTAGAGACAGCACAACACCTGATCGAAAATAATGTGACTTCGAGGGCAATCCAAATCCAGCAGGATGCCAATCTTGTAATAATTAACTTTGAGAATGCTCTTCATATCCAAGTTATCTCGAACGGTAGCATAGGAAATCCTTGTCCCGGCGTTTATTGCACTCCGACAATAATCGAAAACATCTGTGTCAGAAAAGAAAAGAAAAAAAAAAAACAATTTGCAGAAGCAGTGCTAAAATAGACGCACGAGGTGATTATTTCACAAAAATTTCTGTTACCGTGCTCATTCCAGCAGGCGAAAACGACTATTTGATTCAAGTTCTTTTGGTGAAAATAATCCAAGGTGAAGGCTGGATCTATCTTCTCACACGTCGCCGGAAAAACGAGAGCGACGAGAGCGAAAATTGCCAGCATCTTCACCATTCCTGCGTTTCCTTCTCGCTTACCAAACCAAATTTTCAGTGCATACTAACGATGTCAGATTTATGGTCGAAGGTTGACGAACAATGGAAACCGTATTGTAATCGTCCCTTTGCATTCTATTACTTAAAGCGGCGCTCCTTAAAATTTCCACAAGGCCGGTTGCTGTAACGAGTAATTTGCCCCCTCCCTGTCACCCCTCCTCCACCTTCGAGCCCTTTAAGTCTCATGCAAATTGCATGAAGCGCAACATAGTCATTCATTTTCTCGCGCATATACGTATTGCGCGAGTATAATCTGAAAAGCGGAGAACTGTCGCCACACGAGGGGAGGAATCGTATTATTATTATTGGAAGCGTGCACTCATATTTTTCCGATGTTCGCTCCAATATGCATATGGCTATTTTACGCAAGATAACATGCAATGAGTGCTGTGAACGATAGATTCAGACGGGAAGATAACGAGCAGGTACTCCTTTATGAATGAAATATTTATGGAATCGATTGACTCATTTTTTGTCGCCTTATGAAACAGTGTGTGTCTGTCATCAATCTATCGATAGAAAGGCCGATTGATGCCTTACTGATGATGATAGGAGTAGCGCTGGTGCCGGGATGGTTGCCTCTACGAAGGAGTCGAGTGCACGTAATATACGAATAATGCTAAGTTTAATTCAGTAACATACATTATATCACTTATTTATCATTCATTTCAAATTTATTTTCATCAAAAAATAAAATTTGACAAAAATAACTATTTTTAAATATTTTTATACATCACCTACATTTTTCTTGACTAAAGGACTTCAGAAAATCGCTGGTGTTCACCCTTACGTAACGTGGAATTTTTGGTAGACACGACAATACTGAATCTCTTCTATTCAACTGGAGACATCGATTTCGCCGAAATTTCTCTTCCGTTTTCGCTCAGCACTGACTCCATGTCTATGTGATTTTGCCTAATTATGTGCCAGTAATTGCGCAATAGATTTTCAGACATCATGACGAGCGAAGCGATAGCCATTCCTGTGGCGAACATAAACAATGCGGGGCTGAATTCTTTGAGCGCCACGGGCGTTGGCATTGCGCTGTGGCTCTCGGGGCACATTGGACGTCGGTGCTGCCAGACGTGAACAAGTCTGCGGGACATTCCTTTCTCAACTATTTGCCTCATCCTGCGTAAAATATCAATTGCGAACGAGTAAATTTGGTAATTATGAATAAAATTTGTTTCCTTCTACACGTTTGAAATTTACCCGTAGGTAATCATTTTTTTAAATGGAGAATGCTTCGCTGTCCCCATAGCCGTGTGAGGGTTTCGAGATAGGACTATCTCTTGGAGATCGCAAATTTCATCTTCGTTAAAAGTTTCCTGAAAATGTTAGTAACAAAAAGTATGAAGAAGAAAAATATATAAGTTTTTTATGATATTGACCTCGATGATTTTGTAAGCTGTAGCCATATCAACTTGGAAAGCAAATCCTCCCTTCTGTACTTTCTTTAAACCTTCTTGAGGAGTAAAGTAAGGAGCTTTTTTACGATGCTTAGTAATAGACAATTTTTTTTTATTTAATGCAGCGACCACGGGATCTGGATCAGTCTTAAATTTAACAACGAAACATATAAGCAATCATTTTCTATAAATAATTATAATAATTTTGAAATAACATCAACCAACCGCAAAAAAATCGTAATTGTAGGCTATATCTTCAGCACCCATATCCAAGGAACTATCAAGCAATGCTTGAGGAGTTGTTATGAAACGAGGGGGGACTGTAAGAAGGGAACCCACTATACTGGCTGAGTAGAATTGATAAAGAATTAAGGCCCACAGGAAAAGACACATAAATACAATTCGTCCTGAGAAAAGTCTGGGCCCATCGCTCAGTCCTGTACATCAGAAGTGATTTAATGAATCCAGCTTAAAATTATAAAGTCTATTGTTACATCTACCTTGCTGGCAAATGGCTGCGGTAGTTATAAGAGCCGTTTCTGATGCTGGATGGGTATCCAACGTCACCACAGGTGGTTTTTTATCATAGTGCTGTTCAATTTTGACTGTCAGATATAGCAAGAAAAAATTGAGAAAGCCTACCAAGGTTGTGAATAACCATACTTCATTTGTGAATGGTTTGAAAAATTGATTTCTCAGTTCGTTTTTCTTGGGATGCCGAAAAATTACTCTAGGACTGTTTTTAGAAAAAAAAAATTTATTTACCCTTCCTTAGCATTTGCTTAGTTAACTAGATTATACCTAGCTCGCCAAGCCTGCACTGTGTACTCCATCACATCTAATCTCTCTAGCTTAAATCTAAATGGAGTTGCACCAACATCGACTATGCCCTTTACCATATCTCCTAAAATTCCATTGAAGGAGCCGTTGACTTTATAACCCCATGTTGAACTTCGTAATAAATTCATGCTAAAAATTCATTAGCTTATGAACTTAATTACTCAAAAATATAAATTGTGAAAGAAACATAAATTACGTAAAATTGTAGTAGTCCCTTAATTGCAGTGACAATGCATAATTATATCGATGCATAGTGTCAAAGTGTCTGTTAATCGGTGTAGTCAAATATGTATCCATATCCATGGTCGCTGGTAGATGATCGAGCTAAAAGTTTTAAAACACGTATATGTATTCCTTGTACTGATATAATACATAAATGTACGTTTTAGTTACCATAATAGAAAAATTCATAAACATCCCATTTAAATTTCTACGCCGAAGATATTTATATTGGTTTAATAAATTAATGAAACCTTTGTCAGTATCCCAATGGCCCATATAAGTAACATTAAGTTTACCACCATGTCTATAACTGGGATTATAAATATCATACAGTTCATAATAATTTTGCTTTTTTTCCATTGCTAAAGAAATCTCCGTGTTTATGCTCAGGGGAAGCGGATCAAAAATTTCGTTTGCAACAAATTCACTAGACGTTGTTATCAGCCAAAAATAGGATTCATTGTACGTCAATTGATTACTTTTAAACTAAAATGAATTAATATAGTTTCTAGATTAGCATAACATTCAAAAGAAATAGAACGGAAGATTTACTCGATGAAATATTTCTTCGCTTTGAGGACACTCAAGATCAAGAAGTATTCCTAGTTTGTAATAATTCACTTTCAAAATTTTTTTTAGATCATTATCTGCGGAGTCTGTATGCGTATAAGAAAGTCTCAAATCCAATTGCATCACTTTTTTCAAAAAATCTATTCTATCTATTGAATAAATGATTTTGTTGCAGCAAACAAATTATTGTTAAAATCAGTTTATGATAATTGATAAATCTATTTAAAAAAATCCATACAAACCAAATAAATCCCAACAAGCAAATACGGCAATCTGCTTTACTCCTTGATGCAAGAAATAATCTCTCACGAAGTTCGCATTTATCTTATTTCCAAAGATATGCGGTATCATTAACGTAATTAAACAAACGTGACGCAAATTCAGCTGCATCTTTGATTTACCACGAATTAACGTATTTTTCGTTTGAAAATCTGCCTTCTTCGTAACTTAACAATATTCACCTTCACATACATAAAATAATAATCGGAATGAACATCATACGCGTACAGCCGACAAAAGCTGTTTTGCTGATTTGTCGAGGTGCGTTCGCACTCCTCTTCCTCTCCTCGATCGACTCTTTTTCTTCGCATTCGCCACGCTGTACTTAGCCTAAGTACAGCCTTGAACGAGCATCAAATTTTCTCGGTGGAGACGCTTTTTCTCGGCGAAATTACACTTCTCGCACCCTGACATCTGAGACGCGCTCACATATTCGATTAAATCATAAGCGTACGCCTAATGCACCGATGCGTTCAATAAAAATGCGCTCGCTCATTTGCTTACCACTAACCATTAAGTCCTTTATCTTTTCATTACAGGGATAAAAGGCACCGTCAATCCGATAACGCCCCTTGAAACACTCGCTACTTATTTCATCGAAAATTCAGAACGAAGTTTGTCTCAAGAAAGCTACATCGATAGATGCTCATTCTGAAGTTCTGATGGTAGACCATGCTATTCGCAGGAAAATCATAAGAACAATTTCTTTTTTGTAAAAGGTGAGTTATGAAATGTTTATTGTAAAGATTGTATTGAAGGCATGAACGAGGTCGCCTAATTATTGGCAGCAAGCGTGGTATCGATGTTGAGCTGGTTGCTATTACGAAGGAGTAAGTATGCGACGTTTGACTCTTATACTTTGCTAGAATGATAATTTGCATCATAGAATTATTTATTATTAAATGTTTATTTTATAAAGATTATCGATTTAAAACATTTTTGCAATGACATTTATAAAAGCTATTACTACTTTTCTAATGTATTATTGATATTACTCTAATGTATATATTGATCTTCGAATACATAATAAGAATTACAAACAAACCAAAAATTTGTTCCTACTCAAACTCGATTTCGCTTAATTTCACTGAATTTTCTGAACTATCTTGAGGCAGTATAGGTGATAATGTTGCACGTCTTTGTTTCAAAAAATACCAATACTTGCGCAATAAATTTTCCACTAACATAATAAAAATGGCAATAGCACATCCGGTTGCAAACATGAACAGCGCAGGGCTGAATTCTTTTAGTGCCACTGGAGTTGGTAAGGCACTATGGCTCTCTGGACACATGGGACGACGATGCTGCCAGACATGACGAAGACGACGAGCCATGCCTTTTTCGACAATTTGCCTCATTCTACAAAATCGTATAATAGCTAAAATGTTTTTAACGAAAATGTAAATAGATCTTTTAAATCGGAGTCGACCATACCCGTACGTAACCATTTTCTTGAATGGAGAATGTTTCGCAGTCCCTACCGCTGTATGAGTGTTGCGAAATAGCACGATTTCTTGAAGATCGCATATTTCATCTTCGTTAAAAGTCTCCTAAAAAGAGGTTTCATGTTAGGTTAAACCGTATTTTTTATAAAATTTAAATGTTTACCTCAATAATTCTATAGCCTGTAGCCATGTCAACTTGAAAAGCAAATCCTCCCTTTTGCACTTTTTTCAAGCCTTCTTTTGGATTAAAGTAAGGTGCTTTCTTTCTATACTTATTAACGGATAATTTTTTCCTGTTTAGCTCAGCAACTACAGGATCTGGATCAGTCTACCAAAGGGACATTTATTAAATGACTAGAACAAATATGTAAGGAATATTTATTTCCTGTAACTAACCGCAAAAAAGTCGTAATTATATGCAATGTCTTCAGCTCCTAATTCCAGAGAACTTTCCAATAAAGCTTGTGGTGTTGTGATAAATCTTGGAGGAGCTGTGAGAAGAGAACCAACGATACTGGCTGAGTAGAACTGATAAAGAATCAAAGCCCACAAAAACAGGGACATAAATACAACGCGACCAGAGTACAGTCTTGGTCCATCACTTAAACCTGAATATTACAAACGGCTGATTAGTTACCCACTGAAAAATAAGTTTTTTTACGCATACCTTGCTGGCAAATAGCTGCTGTTGCTATGAGAGCTGTTTCAGAAGCCGGGTGAGTATCTAATGTTATTGTAGGACCTTTCTTATCAAAATATTGTTCGACTTTGACCGTGAGATAAAGTAAGAACCAATTAAGAATTCCTACTATTGTTGTAAAAAACCAGACTTCGCGGGTAAAGGGCCTAAAGAACTGGTTCCTTAGTTCGTTCTTTTTGGGGTGACGAAAGACAACTTTTGGACTGAAAGTTTGAATTGAAAAAAACATTTCATCATCAGCAAAACAATCATTTTTAAGTTATCACAAATCGTTGTTTGATTTCATTTAAATAAATCCGTACTTAAAGGAGTATTTACCTAGCATACCAAGTTTGTACTGTATACTCCATAACATCTAGTCTCTCCATTTTGAACCTAAATGGAGTAGCACCAATATCCACAGTCCCTTTAATAAAATCCCCTAATATGCCATTAAAACTTCCATTTACTTTATAACCCCAAGTAGTTCCTCGCATTAGATTCATCCTAAAAGTACATTAGACATCCCTAGAATTGCAAATTCAGCCAGTGCTTACGAAATTAAGAAATTTTAATTTACGTGAAATTGTAGTAGTCTTGTAACTGTCGCGTTAATGCGTAATTATAACGATGCATCGTATCGTAATGTTTATCAATCGGTGTTGTTAGATATGTATCCATGTCAACTTTTGTTGGAGGATGGTCTACCTAAGCATTTGGAAAACATTTAATATGAACAAATCAAGTGTTTTAGCATGATTCTTGTTATTATTTACCACTATAGAAAAATTTAAAAACATTTTATTTAAATTTGCTCGTCGAAGATATTTATACTGAGTGAGGAGATTTGTTAAACCCCGATCAACATCCCAAGATCCCATGTGAGTAACGTTTATTTTTCCTCCGTGTCTGTAGCTCGGATTGTAAACATCATACAGGATGTACGAATTTTTCTCTTTTTCCAATGCTACACACATTTCCGCATTTATACTGAGAGGTAACAAATGCAGAATTTCGTATGGTACCACATCGCTAGATGTTGTCATTAGCCAAAAGTAAGATTCGTTGTAAGGTAATCGGTTTCTTATAATCTATCAATAAGACAATCAATCAATATGAAATATGACAAAAAAATGTTATACGATTAGAAATACGATAATGTTTCATTACTCGATGAAAAATTTCTTCGCTTTGAGGGCAATCAAGATCCAAGAAAATGCCAAGCTTATAATAATTTACTTTTAAAAATATCACTAAATCAGTGTCATCAGACTCAGTCGATGAATAGGACAATCTCAAATCCAATTGCATTACATTTTTCAAAAAATCCACCCTATCTACAAACATTGATGTTTCACATTATAGTGCAGTAAAAAATGATTATAACATATTTACTGTACCCCAAATACAAACCAAATAAATCCCAACAAGCAAATACAGCAATTTGCTTCACACCTTGATGCAAGAAGTAATCTCTAACAAAATTTGAATTTATCTTATTTCCAAAAGTACGCGACACGATGATCATAAAAAAATAAAAAAATCGCAGTATATTCAATCCCATTTTCAATTGTTCCTCTTGTTACTGACTAGAATTTTAACTATATTTAAAAAAACTCTTACTTTCTTCTAAAAGAACATTACGCTTCCGTTGTGCAGAATTTAATGTATTGCTCATTTGTTGATGCGCAATCGACTTTTCTCTCGCTGCTTTTTTTCCCAACGTGTACACTACACTGTAGTTACTTTAAGTACACGCTTGAACGGCTATCAAATTTTCTCAAGGCGAAGCTTTTTTCGCGAAATTACACTTCTTCCACCGTGTCATCTGGGCCTCTCGCGTATTCATAGTAACCATAAGTGAACATGTAACATTGCGACGCGTTCAATAAAGATGTGCTTGCTCATTTGTCTCCCACTAACCATTAAATCCTTCGCCTTTTTCGCGGCGACTGCGCGGAGGTATCAATTTCATCGATGCACCTTCTTCGACGCAGTAATTTCACCCGGTGCAACTTGCTATTTCCTACTTCATCGAATAATCAAAAGGTGCTTATAACTTTCACTGATATATTTTAGGAGATATGTGTAAATGATAAACTGCAATTAAAAGATTACGTTACCATTTAATCAAGCAATATGATTTTCAAGTGCTCTACAAAAATATCGGAGTGAAAACTTCATCGGTAAAGAATACTGACAACACATTAGTGGTCAAATGAGACCCAAATGTCACGCGGAACCAGTTGATTAACAATTATTTATTTACACCGCATTAGTATTGTAATTAGTAAATTCTTCAAGGCTAATGTAATTGAAAATTAATTACACTTGCGGTCTCGACTACATTATTAGCAAGCTCTGAAGGGATTATTTATGTAGATAAATAAATAATTTTTAATCAACTGGTTCCTATCATTTGATCCTCCTTTAACTCCACATTACTTCTGCAAACCTTCGGTACTTTTTCAGCTATATAAAATACAAACTAATCGCACTATCATGATATTAGCGTTACGCATCACTGGAGCCGTTGGTCTCATTCGTGGTCGACTCGACTGAGGAGCTGGTCTTCCGCACGAAGAACGGGGGAAATGCATGACTCTCGTAGAAGCACTTTCTCACAAGATTCTCCACGAGCACGATGAATATGGAAAGCGAAAAGGCGGCGGAGATCATCACCAGAGCTGGACTGAACTCGTCGAGGCTCACGGGTGTCGGGGTAGAACTGTGGCTTTCCGGGCACTGGGGCTTCTTTGGCTTCCACACCGTCTCCAGTCGACTCGTCATCCCGTGCTCCACCACTTGTCGTAAGCTGTCAACGATAAATGCCTTTTCTTGCGTTACGTGTGTCAGCACTTGGGAAACTCCTGTCGCTTGGTTGATGGGTTCGAATATTTTCTTTTAAAACGCGTAACTGTGTCAATGGGCCAAGACTAAAGACGATGGAGGGCGATTGGTTTTTAAACGAAAATTCAATAAAAACTTGTTAAGTGCGTAAGTGAGTAACACCATTTACGAAAATTGCCTGATTACTTATTCCGTTGCTCAATTAAAGTCATATCTTTTGCAACTTAAACGTGTAATGACACATCATTAAGGAATGGATGACCTTATCATAAATGCGTATTGCTGCAAATATCGAATAACATTCAAATTTTGTTCCCAAATATAAACGAATTTGTGAAATTTATTATGAAATAATTGTTTAGTCCTGGAAACTCATTTCTTTTGCATTCCTCGATAATAAAAAATACTGACCCATAAGTAATCATCTTCCTAAAAGGCGAATGCTTGCTGGTACAGGTGGCTGTATGCTTCGGACCAAAAAGTTCAATCTCCTGCAGGTCACATATTTCATCCTCGTTGAACGTGTCCTAGATTTCAAACAAAGTACAGAAAAAACTACACATTATCCGCAAAAAAGCTTCGACAACTCGTGAAAATCCGAATAAACAATCTGCAATTCTACGTTTGCGTCACGCGCTATAAAGCGATGCAAAAAAAAAGAGCAAAGCGCTTTTTTACGATCACATATTACCGGCGAATTTCATTGGCGATTACCATAAGATCGTAAAATTCGCATAATTTTCGCGAGGCGCTAATCGGCGCGGCCGCTTGAATTACGACGTGGCATAAAAATTTCGAGGAAAACGACCGGGCCGGTGACAGTGACCGAGTAACCTTGGTCCCCCGCCGGCCCGTAAATCCTCGAAGGCTTCCACGCGGCGATTCACTTTCGATGCGCGCGGAGAACATTGTCGCGTGGCTCACTCTCGCCGCACCAAGGCCGGTCGTTGAATTCGTGGTCGAGAGAGCGAGTGAAGATGCGCGCGCGCTCCTCAACGGAATCGCGCCCGGGATTCTCGCGCGATTTTGACGGCCACTGGTTCTGGCCGTTGCGAGCACGGAATTTTCATTGATCGCCGATTTTCTGAATGTATTTGCGAAGTGTTTCAAATGATTGTTAGTTTCTTAAAGTCAAGTAAATGTTTTTAATAACTGCAATAGTTTTTTTTATATTGTTTGACAAATCTGCTGATGTGAGAGATTTGTTCAGCTTTTCTACTGCAATATGTGCGTGCAAGGTATTTTTAGTCAGAAATTGAAATGCTAAGGAATAAATTTTCGAGGTAATGGATGCATGCCGTCAGACTCATAATGCATAAGGTCGGTGACACGACTCACGGTGATAATTTTGTAGGCTGTCGCCACGTCCACCTGGAAGGCAAAATCGCCTTTCTGAACTTTACGGAGGCCTTCTTCCGCCTTATAATACGGATACTTCCTCCGCTTTTTGTTCAGGGCGATTTTGCGCTCAAACAATTCTATGACATTCTTATCCGTCGTCGTCTACAAAATGAAATGATTTTATTAAAAAAATGACGGAAAAATAAAACTCACCGACAAATTACCCTGAAAAAATCATGATTGTAGGGCATATCTTCGATCCCGACCTCGAGATTGCTGTCCGTGAGTTCCTTTATGTTGCGGATGAATCGCGGCTTTTCTGCGAGCAGAGAGCCCACTATACTGGCCGAGTAAAATTGATACAGCAGCATCGCCCAGAGGAACAGAGACATGTATACTATCCGACCGGAATAGACTCGCGGAGTGTCGCTCAGGCCTATAATCAATTCAGAATTTCCATTAATTGAGTGGGAAGTTTCCACTAGAATCCGCTTCTACGTTCCGTGCAGATTAATATTTAGCGGGGTGTTTACGATTTCAGGATTGCGAAGTTTTTTTCACATCACTGACAATGAAAAATCCGTGTTCATTTATTAAACGCTATTCTTAAGTGGACTCAATTAGAAACGTTAAAACGTGATGTCTACTGATATGGAGAATTTATTGCAATTGGCTTATAAGGAACAAATTTTTTGTTCTCGTTTAATCACCGGGTATTGCCTTGAAAGTTTTAAAAGTAAAATTGAAGTCTCATCGCGATTTCTTCATCTAATCGTAGTAACAGAAGTTTAGTAATGAACCTTTGAATGAATAGGTGTATACCCTTCAAAGTTTCATCATTTTAACCGTATCAAATTTAAAGGATACTTTAGATCTATGCACTCATAAATAATAATTAATGAAGGAACTAGACCGACTTAATTATGATAAACGCAAATGAATATTCATTTACAAAATTTGTTGAACCGCGTTGAATACCTTGCTGGCAAATAGCCGCACTAGTGATGAGAAAAGTCTCGGACTCGGTTTGGCTGTACAACATACTGTTCTCTGCGTCGTCCAGGAATCGCTGCTCCACCTTGATCGTCAAGTACAGCAGCAGCCAATTCAACAAACCTACGGCTACCGTGAGCATCCAAACTTTTCTGGAGAAAGGCTCCAGGAAGCTATTCTTGAGCTCCTGCCTCTTCGGGTGCCGGAATATAATAGCCGCCCTATTGCGCAAACATCGTATTTTTGTCACTGCCGATACGAGAAATGGACGTATCTTACTTGGCCATGTAAGCCTGTACGGTGTAGTCCATCACGTCCATTCGCTCGGGCTTGAACTGAAAGGGGGTCGCGCCAACGTCCACGAGGCCCTTGATCATGTCACCCACGATGCCGTTGAAGGTGCCGTTGATGAGGTAGCCCCAGGTCGCACCGCGCATCAAGTTCATCCTGTAATTTTTTGCTTGCCAATGGAAGAAAACAGACCAACGCACGTGTCATTTGCGTAACTTGACGGATGGCCGAGTAGTCGTTTATTTGCGACTTGCGTATCGGTCAAATCCACTTTTTTTTATAAATCGGTTACATCATTCTGTCAGAAAAAAGTACGTAATATGTGCATCCTCATAAAGTTTCTTTTTAAAGATGCGGGGAAAGCGGATGGAAAATAGATATTTTGAAAACTGTGATAATTCCGCGAACGTAGAAATCATCGGTGTGATCGATAAATTCAACCGGTATGTGACGTAATGACCTCCGATAAAGTGGCGACATTATAATCGAAGGATGGAATTACGTGAAATTGTAGTAATCTCGCAGCTGAAGCGTCAGGGCGTAATTGTAGCGATGCATCGTGTCGAGGTGTTTGTCGATAGGCGTCGTCAGATAAGTGGCCATGTCCACCGATTTTGAAGGGAAGTCAATCTGAAAATTAAATTTGACATGTAAGAATTTTATTCAAATTGTGATTGATTTGGTGTTTTACAAGATAATATCAGACGACAAAAAATGTTTGATTCCTGATAAAGTTTACGATTCACAAAAAGTGGACAGCTTATTTTTCCGACAAAGAATAAGTGTCTGAATAAACCAGGAAAAAGTGAGTGAAAAATTGCTCATTAATCTGTGCAGTACTAAAGACCATTTTTATTATACATTATATAACATTTTATGCGCAAACCTGCTTTTTACATACCAATCACATACATTTTTATAAGTACACTTGTTTATTTTGCAATTAAAATAGACAGTGATAAGCTGATCCTTAAAAATGTCGATTCATATGTACATAATCTCCTTTCCAATCCACAAAAAATTTCCAATGACGTATAGTAAGATTTCGTTTTTCACGCGAAGTTTACAATTTTATTTCGCCAGATTGATATATAAACGTACCACGATGGAGAAGTTGAGGGGCATGCCCCTGAGGTCGCCGCGCCTCTTGTATTTGTACTGGGTTAGCTCGTTCCGGACGCCGCTGGCCTCGCGCCAGTGTCCCATCCTGGTGACGTTTAGCCGGCCTCCGTGTCGGTGGCTCGGATTGTAGACGTCCCAGAGCTCGTAGCCATCGGCTCGCACCGCCAGCGTCACCTCCGCGTCGATGCTGAGGGGCAGCCGGTCGAGCGGGTCCGTCAGATCCACCCGCTGGCGAGTCGAAGTCCGCAGCAGCCAGAAGTACGACTCGTTGAAGGGCAGCCCGGCGCCTACATACTGCGGAAGGTCAATCGAGCTCGCCGGTTACTATCTCACTACGAATCGTCGATTTTTTTGTAAAAATAAAAAAATTGGAAATAAAAATGAAATTCGATGTTGAAAAAAAAAGAAAATTTTTTTTTCTGTGAAATACGTAAATTATTGTTGCTATCGACTTTAAAGGTGAATAGATTCACCTGGTCGTTTGCATTAGTAATTGGATGCTGAATAAAACAGGGTTAAGTAGGTGGCGAATGAGATTCGGTCTCAAAGTCAACTTTTTTGAGAAGTATAAAAATTGTGCGAAAAAAAATCGAATAAAATACAGAAATATTGCATGCTCAATGTTGATGAGATGATACACATTGCCGTGAATGCAAACTGCCACCTTATAATGTTTCCTACATAAAAAAATTAATTGCTATCATGTCTGAAAAATAAAATGAGTAGTTTGAAATTCAAAACGAAATCTTTATATTATCTCGTTATGAAAGTAGATTCACAGTATTGCATAAACACTAGGTATATCATAGTTTCTTTGGCTTCCGCGATTTAGCAAACTACATGCATATTTAAAGAAATTTATTTATATATCCTACAAAAAGTATTTGAAATTTACACTTTTCAAATGCTACTTCTAAACTAATTTTTCCTAAAATTATTAATATTTTCCTTCTTATCGATGATTAGCCAATAATTTAAAATTACCAGTGCAGCAAGCACTGCTTGCTGTTGCGCAGTTAAAATTTTCCACCCGCGTTCCTGACAAGCCTCCATAAAAATTCGATATTACACCGGGCGTGGGAACGTAAAGTTTACGCCTGCAAAATAAGAAAACAAAGCACCCGACTAACCTGATCCAGAACAGTCTCACTTGCCGGACAGTCTAAATCGAGCAGGACGCCGAGTTTGTAGTAATTCACCTTCAAGATCCGGGGCAGGTCCAGGCCGCCGCTTATCGCCGTGTACGCCAGCCTTGCGTCCAGCAGCGTCATGCGGCGGAATACTTCCACCTTCTCTGCGCGGCGGATAGCCGTAAGGAAAAAAGAAGCATTGGCAAAAATAATGCAAATCAAGCATGCGTAAGCGCGAAATCCGTTTCGCAGACCATGGAAAATATTTAATCCGCAACCGAACAAAAAGTTTGGTCATCAAAGTGTCCGAATAAACATAAAGGATTTCAAATAATTTTCGGGCTTTTGAAATGCAATAAATGTTTTTAATTATAAATAATTGATATATTAATATGCGATATGTAGATTTACGATGGAAAGCGGAGCCAAGGGTACCTTACGAAAAATGTTTTTATTTCCAATTTTGCATGAATCATTGTTTGGAGCGATCAAGTGACTGGACAAAAAACGAGGAACGGAAAAACTAGATGCTAATTAAGTAAGATCCTAATTTACGACGCTGTGCGAATATACTTCGATGTCTCTGTTGACAATGTAAATTCGATGTCCTTATTTTCTAAAATCAACAATTTGTAAATCACACTTTGTTTATACAAATAATTATTTCCTCGCGTGCACAGCTGAAAATACTTACATGCATAAGAAAACTACTATAAGGAAAATAATTCCAGCGTTCGTAAGTGTTTTATAAGAAAAAAAATGTATATTTAAATTATGAATTGGTAAGAATGTACAAATTAAAATTCTATTAACCCAAAAAAGATATAAAGAGATCGTACAAAAATTGAATGGAAATCTATGTTAAATTTCTTTAAATATTGATGGTACTACATAATCTCAATCGTTATTGAATAAATTTAATGGACATCCAGACCTCCATCAGGTGCATGACCCTTACAGAAAATTTATTTCACTTTTTATTTCACTTTTTTTTTAATTTGTAATTTCCGTACTAATTTACATTAATTTAAATCAACTTTTTTTCAGGACAAATCATAATCATACCGAATGGATCCCAGCATCCGAAAGCAGCTATCTGCCGAACGCCCCGCGCCTCGAAGTAATCGCTCACGAATCCGACGTCCGTATTATCGGCCTTGACAAGGGTGAGCGCGCAGAAGAGAATCGCCGTAAGACGAGCCAGCATCGTCTCGCGGTCCAAGCCGGTTTTTCCCGGCGATCGCACCTTACCTCTAATGACACGCCGATCGTTTAATTGCAGTTCCGCCGCCGCTGGTGCATCTCGCGCGGTGACGCAACGGCTAATTCATTCAATTTGATTGAAAATGGACTGACTTCCCTTCCTTTTTTATCTATCGGAGTACTCTACAGGCCTCGTGAATATTCGAGATCCACTTTTTACGTCCAAATCACCGCCGACGTTCGTCAGCTCGCTCGACGAGGCACGAGGCGGGAGTGCGGGAGTCATCGCTTCGAGGCGGATCGATGCTTCTTGCATATTACAAAGTCCGATGATACTGCCATTAAGGGGAAAATGCCTGAAATCGCGCTCCCGTTAACAAATACAGTGCCGTCCTGTTTACTTATCTACGCGCTGTAGCATAGGCCGCCTGGCAACGTCCCCCTTTACGCTCGAATAATTCACGGGTGCGCTCGAAAATGCGCAGGTGCCTGTAATGCTATTGAATCGCGCCGAGGGTTCGATTGAGTCGCGTATAATTTCAGGTCGAGCGGTGCATTCTGCTTGGAGGCGTGTATTATTGCTGCCCCAAGATTCCTCTTTTAAGTGATTTTTTTAAATTGCGAGGCAATGCGATGAGTCTAATACCAGGAAAGATGTTTCCATTTGATTAGTTGGCTTGGATTAAAAACTACATTTTCTTCGTGTATGAGAAATGAAGAGCTCGCGTCACCGACGTTACTGACAAATTTTCGCTGAATTATCATCTATCAGATTAAAAAAAATGACAGATTTCTTAACCGCAAGAAATCCAAATCGATTAAAATTAACTTGTCAAAGATAAATGTAAAAATCACATTTGAAAGTCAATTTCAAATTAAAAACCAACAAGTTTTTTTCGTTAAACGTTTATCATATTTGAAAGTATTAAATTAAAGATCTCCTTTGATCCATTAATATAATTATTTTTGATAAATTTCAATTATGGGTTGATAAAAAAGATTGTCATTGAGATAATCTAAGCGAGGCACATCTTAATTTTAGTGTGAAGAACTATAATATAACTACATGTAACTGTATCTATTCAGGAATTAATGCAAAATAAGAATCTTCTTGCAACGTTGAATGCGTAGAAATAAAAAGTGCCAACTTATAATTTTAAAACGTCAACTAAGCGATTATCTTTCGCAACTTTTGTCAAACGTTCTGTTGCAAAGTGTACTGCTGACTTTATTTTTTACAAACATTGACATCTGATAACTATATCATTGTAAATTATATTTTGTTCCTTAATTATTGTAAGATGAAAATCTCACAAGGTATTTAAATTTTATTTGCAATTCAATATTAACATTTAAGGATTAGTGAAACTGTTTTGACAATTGGCAAAAACTTAATTGCAATTATCAAAAGTCAATTCGACGATCGTATCTCGTTTTCTCGAAGTGACAAGTTGTTCCCTGTAAAAAGTCCTCTGTCTTCAAACAGCCTTATTCATTTTTCATGCTCGACTTCAACAGCTTTTTTGCGATCATTACGCACTGACAATTTACCTGCTTAAATCTTCTTCGCACCTCAGATCCCACGCCAACTTATCAACCTTTTTTTGGCCTGCCACTTCCACGATTTATCATACTTCCGCCGTAATCACCGTCGCTTGTGACTCTTTTTTTTCAGCGTACGTAGCCATTGATTAGCGAATCCTTGCGTGGTGTCGGGGAAAAAAGCGTCGCTGCTTTTTTCCAGGTCACGACGACCCAGGAAAAATCGGCGGCATCGATGCGGTATATAAAACCGATCGCCTCGGTCTCGGGAAGCCGCAACCGAGTGCAGTGGTGCGCAGTGACGATCAGTGCTCGAAATTCCAGCGATGAAGCGACCGACGTTGGCGTTAGTGGTGCTGGCCTGCCTGGCGCTCTGTGCCTTTGCCGAGGAGGAGGAGCTCTACCCGGACAAGTACGATCACTTGGACGTCGACGCGGTCCTGCAGAACGACCGTCTGCGCACCCAGTACTACAAGTGCTTCCTCGGCACCGGACCCTGCGCCACTCCCGATGCCATCTTCTTCAAAGGTAAGTTCGAAATTTAACAGGATCGTTGAATGAACGCGTGATATGCCCCTGGCGGTAGATTAATGCAATTTTTTCTTATCTCTAAAAAGAAATTATGCTTTGCGAATGAATCTTTGCGTCTTCAACCTTTAAAAGTGAACAATCTTTAAAGTGCAAATTGAGTGATAATTTTCGAATGAAAAATCGAATAAATCAGATTATTTTCACTCTTCTGAATAAAGAGATCATAATACCAGACCGCTTGAAGGAAGTACTATCTGGAACGCGGTTCAAAGAAGGTGCAATTTCGGCAACCGATTCAGAAATGCACCCGCTTGTTATAGATACATTTTGTATTAGTTTCTGAAATAGAGCAGAGCCTCATTCAAACACCTTCTCGGATAGCGCCTTCATCAAGTGAAAAATTACTCAAATCAATTAACATATTTGCCATACTTAAATTGCTTATGAATTTTAAAAATAAAATATTAATAAGTACAAAAAGTAGCTACTCTTCTCAAAATTAACCGACTCAATGTAATTTTGTTTGAAACTCATGTGCAGAACGATTCCCTGAGGCGGTAGTGACCAAATGCCGCAGGTGCACGGCCAGGCAAAAGGAGGCGTTCGAGAAGATCGCCGTGTGGTTCAACGAGAACGATCCGGAAGGTTGGAATGCAGTCATAAGGAAAGCCGTTACGGACTTCCAGGCGAAAGCACTGAAGAGGGAGAAAGCGGCGAACAAGAAGGAGTAAATTCCCGAATTAGTTATAGAGATGCATTTTATTATTTTTGTTGATTTAAATAAATTAAGTGTTTAACGTTTTTATTTTAAAACTAAAGAATTTTCATTTTTCTTCCTCCTCTTGAAAAAAAGCATTTTTTCGCCATTGACTGACATTGAATTATGATACGCAATTATGGGTGATATTTACAATTTAGTCTCATTACGTCGGTAATATCTTCGCGGACTTTTCAATGATAAATGCAAAGGTAATTTAAAAAATTATAATGTGAAGCTAATATCATAAGTATTATCTTACATGTTGATTCTCCTAAGTCTTTTTATATTTTTTTTCTATAAAATTTGTATCGAATGGAGAAAAGAAATAATAAATTGTATTTGGACAGCATGCGAATAAAATTACTAATCGAAACGTAGAATGAATCCTAAAAAGTTCATGAAAGTAGGATATGGTATTATTGGTTCGTTGAAAAATGATCGAAAAAAGCAATAGGGACTAATTTTTTCTATATCTTTGTTTTTCTTATTTATTGTTAATAATAAGCGTGTACAATCAATGAAATTAACGTGTTGAGCCGACAGAAATATTACAACATCACAACCGATAAGGATACACCTTTTTATTCACTCTATTGCTATTGTCAATTATAAGGCAATAAGAATGAAACTTAAAACCTAAAATCTAAAACCTAAAACCTACTCGTACTTTAAGGAGTCAGTCCCTTCGCTCTGGCATCATTGATGGTCTTTTCAATCACACGATTCCAGTCGTCTGGTCTGTTGTCAACGTACCAACTGACAATCTTCTCAAACATTGCTATCTGCTTCTCAGTGCAGTATTTGCACGACGTTACAACGGCTTCCGCTGCGTGACCTGAAAAGACCAGAAAAAACGGTACGCTTAAAGAAAATTAGTAACTAAAAAAGTTTTAAATAATTTGTTTGTCGATCGAAAGTCATTTTTATAAAAACACATAACAGCATAGAGTCACGCGCGCTTAGATTACGCGTCTGCTTTTACGTCAATGTAATCTAAGCCAGGCTATTTTTCATTCAGTACGACCGATTAATTTATCTAAATTCCCACAGAATTAATAAAATTTGTAAAACAGTCCAAATTTCCACCTGCTAAAACATACCAACAGAAGCTGATAGAACAATCCATTAAATCGAATTTTCAGCCGAGCAATGGGCTAATTAAACTATAATACTAACCCTTGAAGAAGACGGCGGCGTCGGTATGGCACGGTCCGGTGTCCATGAAGCAGTTGTAGTACTTGTCGCGCTCCTCGTCGTTCGTGAGGATCGCGTCGACGTCCAGGTCGTCGTAGGTGTCGGCGTACTTCTTGTCCTGGGCGTGGGCGAGCGCCACGAGGACGCCCAGCACCGCCACCAGCAGCAGTCTCCACGAAGGTCGCTTCATGCTTCGGCAGGGAGCTCGGCTCTTGCGGAATCCCTCTGTCGACTCGAGGCTGCGGGGGAGGCGTTTTGACCGGTGCCCGGGTCCCGCGGTTGCATATGTAGACTTAGCGGCCGCCGTTACGTCACGCCGGCTCGCCCGGCTAATCGCCGGCTGACAGCGTGAAATTTGATGAATCGCACGAAACGGCCCGGCAATTGAGAGGGACGCCGCGCGGCCTGTCATTACGGCGTTAAACACACATTCGGCGCGGATCGCGTAAACGCGCGCGCGGTGCGTTGGATTCACGGGGCACCGAAGGGAACGCGCGGCCGGCTTCTCGTGATTCCTTGAACCATGACGGTGCACTCGCCGGATGCTTGCCGTTGTGGTGCAGTCTCTGAGCTTTGGGTACTTTTGAATGAAAATCCCACTGATCACGTAACTTGGCCGAGGCGCGTGCTGTTTTATGAACGAAATACCGCGTCCAAGTCACTTTTTGGAGACTTATGAATGGGAAACGCGAAAGCAGCAGCTTCTTTTTTAGGAAAATTAATTTTCTTGTAAATTAATTTCTTGTGTTTCAGAAATAGAATTTGACTGAAATAATAATACAATGGAAATCTGAAGTACGTAAAATGATGTTGATAGTACAGTAAACAATTCTGTGTAGTCAATGAACTTATATAACATGTTTGCTAAATAACCTCAGTTCGAGAAGTTTTCTTTCAATTATTCCCATTTTCAATTTCAATGCAAACAACGATTAAAAACATTATTTATTCCGAGACCTAGTCACAAGTTTATTAACCTTGCCGAAATTTAAACCGCAGATGAAAATCTCCTTCAAAATAAAAGTTAAAAAAAAGATTGATTATGCTCAATGAAAATCGTAAATTATCTCCAAGACCCTGCTAGTTATTTTCTGGTACCAAATATCACCTCCTAACTTTTTTTTTCTATTTTCCCATGTGTATATACGGTAAGGATGCGTGATTCATTGTTGACGTCGAAGGCACCTTGTCGTAAACTAATACAAAATTTTGCAAGGTTTTTTTTCAGCACATAAAGTGTTTTTGTTATTTGGCTTGTCTATTTTCGTTGTGGGAAGTAAAAAAAGTTCATGTACAGTCATCCACCTTTTCCATCTGCTGTTAACCTTTGGACCGACCACCTCCAGTACGACAAAATCTAATAAACAGAATAAACGAGTGAGTGCCTGCTGCTTACGCGATTTTTTTCTTTTAGCAATGAATTCTGCAACCACATAAAAACTAAATGAATACTAAACAACATGTTTGTAATCTACGCGGAATACAAATGTATTTCCGGGAAACAGGTAAAGATAGAGCATTTTAATCTGATAAATTATAATTATTTAATATCTAGATAAAAATTAAGGTAGCATTGTAATTAAGCAGATGTGACATCAAATAAATTGTCAGGTGATTGGCACTAACTCTGAAGATTAAATATTCAATATTATAATTAAGTCACAAGCTAAAAAATAAATGAATATGTCGCGAATTATTTAATTTTTTTAGTGACTATCGCCGATTTATTAGGTGAATATAAATTTAATGATAATCTTATTTTTGTTGTTATAGCAGACAAAAAAAACCTTGTAAGCTGGTTTTGTTAAATAAATTACACATGTTTTGCACTCCAGATACGATCGGAATAGCTATTCTTATCGTTAATTATTATAACGGTATTTAACAGATAATTTGTTCTGATGAAACGAATTGCTGTAAGCATCAGCATTTATCTAGTAAAAGAAAAGGGTATCTACAAAAAATCTTTTTTAATGGGTTGTTTTTATGAATTAATAAGTTATATCGCCTTTAATTATCGAGTAAGCTGTTGCTACGTTGGAAAACGTTAATTACATTTCATAATAATGCCATGTCAAAACAAGACATTCCATTTTCAGGAATGTTCTTTGTTTCGCACAAGTAAATACAAAAAAAAATGAAAACTAGTTTTATTGATATTTTCTTCAATCCTTTTTATAAAATTTACATTCTATAATAACACTCACTTATTATATCAAACCGGAGTAATGTGGGGAACTGGAGTAAAGTTAGTCACTTGCAAAAAATGCTCTTCACAGAAAAAAAAAAAAAAATAGATTATGCTATCAAATTTTTTCATGAAAATTTAATTAATCTTATTCTTTAATTTGAAATAAAAAATGTAATCTCACTTTATCCCACTGTTCAATTCACCTCGGTAATTTCCTTCAATAACAATCGTAAAACAATCATTAGAAAGGGGTAACAAAATGCAAAGCAATATTTGTCACTATCCCTTTCAAAGCAGCCGTTAAATCCTCAATTCATATACAAAACAAAATAAAATGAACCCCAAACAAAATTTCAAATCAGGATTGCACCGCATGCTAAAACCGAGAACTGGGAACCCCTGACTAGCAATCGGCTAGATTTACGTGCTCGCGCCCGGCGCTAAGGTGTAAGCGGACTCCCCGCGCCCCGGCGTGTCCTTCGGCCTCTGGCCAATGCCAGCGGGCGTTCGCTCTTCCCTAGCCTCCTCGGCACGCGGACACAAAAAAAGGCGCCCGAGAGGGAGAGCGAAAGAGGAAAAGGATCGCGCGAGCGCCGGGAGTGACGTCAGGCCGGCCTGTAGGCCGATTTGTATATATAAACCCGCTGGACCGTGTCGTGAGATCGTAGACGCTCCCAATCGTGCCATCCGTTTGTTTCGTAGTGCGAAAGCTCGTAAGCTTTTTCTATTCTCGAGATGTCGAAGCTGGGAGTTTTTGTGGCCCTGTGCGCGCTCGCGGCCGTCGCTTTCGCCCAGGAGCTGTACTCCGACAAGTACGACTACATCGACGTTGACGAGATCCTGGCCAACGACAGAATCAGGAATCAGTATTATAACTGCTTCCTCGAGAGTGCGCCCTGCATCACCCCCGATGCCAAGTTCTTCAAACGTAAGTTCACCATCTTTTTTTGTTTGGTCCGCTGTTTTTGAAGGAATTATTACGCTATGCACTCAAAAATTTCTCAAGTTAACGTTTTGTTTTCAATTATCGTTATTTAATTTACTCGCAATTAAAAAAAATTATTTATAATTTTAGTTGATTACAATAAGAGTTAAACTCTTTTTTATTTCAAGAGAATTAAATCGAAATTAATCAAAAAGGTTTTAAACAATTCGGAATACGTCATTATGTAAATAATCTCGGGGCTTGCTTTCAATTGGGCTACTATTTTGTTTTATCAGATATTTAATTTAAACAAATGTCAAGAAAATAATAATTAGCAATAACATGAAAGAAAAACTTTCAGAAGGAAACCTTAAAAAATTAATTTAAATTTTCTATCTATCCTAATTAAGCTTAATCTGGATCATTTTTAAGATAAATATGTCAATTATGTCTTCGAAAAGTTTAGGCGGGGCTTTACTTTAAAAAAATCCAAGAATAATCAATGAACTTAATTAACTAAGAACTCAATAACTAATCAACCGCAACATAGGCTTACATTACAAAAAAGTATATAGTAAATGTGCTTTGCATAAAAAATAATGAACAACTATGCAAAAATTCACTGACTCTATAAGTAAGCTCGAGTGCGTTTCTCATTGATAAGCAAAAAAGGGTTTGCATTATTAAACAAAGTAAAATATCTTTCCGTTTTAAAAATAGAAAATGTAAAACGATCTAATCAATTTGCAGAGATATTCCCCGAAGCCCTGGTGACCAAATGCAGGAAGTGCACTCCCAAGCAAAAGGAATCCTTCGAGAAGCTCGTAACGTACTACACGGAAAAAGAGCCAGAAAAGTGGAAGGCTGTTCTGGCCAAGGCCATCGAGAAGTCCCAGAGGAAGAAGTCGTAAATTTCCAATCGAGTGTATCTGCAAAATAAAATCGACCGAGCGAGCCCGCGACTTCGAGGCGGCGAATGCAAATCGGCTTATTACGAGAAGGGAGAGAAGGAAAGATACCGATCAGTATGACGAGTTCAACCGCAGACATTCACACGGCCGAGACCGCGAAGGAACACTTTTTGGAAGTTTAATGACACTCGTCACCGAGCCGCTCGGCCGATTAATTATTCATGCGAGGCGAGGAAAGGTGCCGGGTTCAGGCGTCTGAATGAGTGTGAGCGTGAATTACGCGCATGCAGTGCGTAGTTAGTATTTATCCGCAAGGAATTTGGTTCTGTTTGTTTAAGTTTCTCTCATTGTTTTTACTGTTTAATTCGTTGTTGATCGCCGACCGGCACCTCGCCGCGGCGTCGCCCGCTGCAGGACCCCTGCTGCGCCGTGTAAAATTGTATATGTCATTGAATATTAGAATAAAGTTATAGATGTATCAAAGGTTGTTTGAAAAAAACAGAAAACTTTGTTTGCATTTTCATACCTTTTCTTCATCACCTCGGCTTTAATGCCCGTAAATTAGCGCAATGCGCCGTGGAATGATGATAGCAAAAAATTGATTGGGAGAACTTTGTACGAGAACATTTTTTTCTTCGATAGAAAAAAATTTTATTGCATCTCTTTTTTTAAACTCTTTTACCTTCACAATTAATATTCATGCTGATCATCAAGGTGAAGCGTTATTGAAGTTTCAAAATCTTTTATTTCATCTTTTATAGAAACAAAATTTTATTACGACTCTCAATGTCATATGAAGATTTTGTAGAAACTTATTTCAATACATCTAAATAGCCAGCTTTATATGTAGGTCGCAATTAAACTGCAATTAAGACTAAGTCAGAAGATTTCGAATTACAACACGTAGCTTTTGATCAAACATTCATTGATTTCACCTCAATTGCATTTGATATTGGATGCCTTCAAAATAATAACACTTCAAAACTATGGTATCTTTCAAAATCATTTTGACTGAATGGAGTAATTCTTGTAAAAAATTATGTTTTACAATTTAAAAATGAGAAGTATAATTAGGTATACACCTCTTTATTTTTAAGTCTATGAAATAAACATTTTTAAACATTATTAAACTATATAAATACATTTTTTATTGGAAATTAATTTGAAAATACAAGTAGGTAACAAAAGTGCAAAAAATTTGTAACATTTTCATTTTCAGTTATTGAACTATCTTAATCTTTTTTCACTTCAAGTACCTTTTCTTTCTCTTCATTTATTTTCTTATTCGCTTCCGCAGTTGCAGCAGTAGCAACAGTAGCATTTTCAACTGTATCTTCTTTAGGAATAACGATTTTAAACTTGATCTCGCAATTCTTGTTGAAGGAGTCAAGATTTTTTCTGTGGATTGCCTTCGGGTCGTATTTCTTCAATAGAGCATTCCAAATATCGGCATGTTTTTTCTGCTGCAGAATGGTGACTATTCTGCAGGCTACTCTCTTTTGCTTCGTCGAGCATTTGCCGCAACTCGTAGCGACAAGATCCGGCAGCAGCCCTGAGGATAATTAGATAAACGGATAATTAATGGTAATGAAGCCTAATGACTTCGAAAAAATTATCATTTCAATTGCAGGGTTTATTTCTAACAAACTATTATTAGAAAGTGTTACCACAGAAATTTAGTAACACTTAATCATCGAGTTGCTTTGATCAGGCATTAAAAAAAGCCTTCATTAGTTGTGAATATTTCTTAGTTATTAGATTAAGTCATGAATTATCATTTGAAGAAAAGAACATTTAATTAAAAACTTATATTATTACAGTAAAAAATATAAGAAAATTCAAAGTTTCTAAACTAGATTTTTCGGGTAGTTATTATTCATATACTCTTTTTATTTGTTAGTATTCTTCAAATTAACAAAAGCCAATAAATATTACGAGTCCATCTCAACGTTTAAAAACAATCTTCGCTACCTTCTTTTTAAATTATCGGAAATTTTAGTTACATCATCATTGCAAATCTATTCCTTGAAACACTTCCATATAATATCTCCTTGACACAAACTAAAAATGGTATATACGTCATTCTTTTTGTATATCTCAAATTAGGAATCGAGCCCACCTGCTAGTCAACGAACCGACCTTAGGTAATCCCCACTGATGTGATATGTCCAGGTGTACAGTTACGGAAAATCAATTGGAAATGGGATCTGAGCTTAGATAAGGCGATGCTACTTACATTTAACAGCTCGACCGTCGCCGGAGCAGGGTCCCTTGTCCAGGAAGCAGTTAGCGTAGAATCGTATTGCCGCATCGTTTTTGAGGGAATCGTTCAGCCGGGAGAACGCGTCGCTGGCCAAGCACACGGCGCAGCTCATCACCAGCAACGATATGAACACTAAGCTCCTCATGTCTGTGTTAAATACCAAAAACATTTTTTTATAATCTGCATTGTTCTTGAAGACATAGAAAACTTTTACCTTCATAAGAGGTAAGAAAATCAACAAAATACAAAAACAAACACTGCAAAATGATTATGATGCATTCGACTTATCAGATTTAAAAATTTATCAGATCAAAAGTTACGTAATTGTCAATTCATTGAAAATTACGAAACAATAAACATTTTTAAATTTGATAAGGCTCAAATTAAAGATTTTATATTTTCTTTTACATGTGCTTGTATGGTTTTAACTCTCCAAGAAACAATCATTTTTGTAAGTTAACATTTGGAAACACGGAGTGATTATTTTTGGCCAAAATATCTCTTTGCAGAGTTGAGATAAAAACCAGGCCTCGCTCTCCTGATCCCCTCCTTATAAATGTGAGCGATTATTCCTATTATTATTACAAAACGAAAGAATAAAAAAAAAGAACCTTTGATGAAAAAATTTTTTACATATAAATATTCACTTATTCATATCTTTTTAATTCGTCAGTTTATCAGATTATTTACCACGAAGCGTACCATCAGCAAAATGAACTCAACAGGTTCATAACGCGACTGACAATCGCTCTACTTTATTTTCGTCGGAAAACTAATAAATCTGCTCGCACGACGCATCACGCAATTTGACAATTTAAAATGCGAAAGTCGAGTAATTCCCGAGTAGAGGAAATTTCCGATGCCGGCAGCCTAGGATCGAAATTCGTGCGCAATCAGGCACAACGTATCAGCAGATGCGCGCACGCGCGCAAGATGCGTGCGCGCTCAGTCCATTAATGCACGCCTGGCCGTACCCGATACGCATCTACTTACAGCTATTAGCGCGGACGCCCGGTGTTCGTATTAATTTGCACAAGCTTATCTAATTACGTGGTTCACATTAATTCAAGCAGGTACATCTCAAACGAGTTTCAAATAAATTAATTTACTTTGTAAATATGAATAAGTGAAATTCATCCGCTCGTGCTAGTAGAACACGTAAATATCTACTTATTTTCAAGCGAGTTATTTACAAAAATTAGTAAAGAAAAACTCAACAAGATCGCCGTTGACCTTTTACGTTAATTTTTAACAGCCTGTTCTCATTCTTCGTTAATGAATGAAACAATGGACCCCCTTATCTTCACAAAAATGGAAAACGCGGCTCTAAAAAAGAAGTTCGCACTTTGCCTACCTTTCGTTAGTCAATAAATCTTCGTCAAGCAGAACCTCCCTCGACACTCGCCTCTCGACGACTCGTCCACTCGACTTTATACGCATAATGAAGATCCTTACAGTTAGGTTTCGGCGCTATCGGGCGGCGAGGTGAGCACGTCTCGCGATGCATTAATCGCGCCCGTGCGTGACTTTCGCCTCTGTCCTTTACACATGCAATTACTGCACTCGGCTAAGCGATATCGGCTCTTCTTTCGCGGCCCCGCGGGCATCTCGGCATTCCGATGGGACGTCAGATGGAGTGGCATTCGACTGATTGTTCGTTGGTCGAAAATATTTTTTATAACTTACGCGATTGTTGTTACTTTTATTATTTCTGCGAATTTATTTTAGTAAACAACTGAAAGAGAGTCGCAGCTATGAGACGAAATTCAATTGTGGGATATGATAAATAAACTGTACAGTACTTTTGATCTTTCTAATTTATTGATTACAACTTATATTTATTTTGAAATATTGATAATAATATACAAAAGACCTACAAAATTTATTCTAAATAAGTACGTAACTTTTATAACTTTACAACAAGCATATAAAGTTTGACAGTCTTCATACGTATATAAAGTGCATTGCTTAATTACATGCTAACAAATATCGAACAAAAATCAATGAAAAATTAAAATGTGAAATTTGAAATAAACTTCTGATACTCACAGTATAGTACCTTATCTTTATATTTATAGTACGAAAATATGATTTTTATGTGCAACTTTGAACAAAAATTGATAAATAAGATGTTGAATATAGCCTGATGTTAAAAATATACTTGTAGAAAATTGAGTGCTGTTTATGCTTACAGGTTCTTCAATTTCTAAAATTTGTAAGTTATAGTTCCAAATTATCTACACCCTACACCACCCTGTAACTCTCTCAGCATACACATTTTCATCGTCTTTTTTGCTTCCTTAGACTTTTATCGATATAGAGAAATCTTTAAATATTTTTCAACGAATTTTTGAAGATCCAGTTTTAAAAATTATTTTAATTACATCGAGGGGTTTGTTGCTCATTATTATACTCAAAAGCTTAATTTAAGAAAAAAATATCTGGATGCATAGTCGAGAAGCAATTTTGAACAAACTCTTGTTTTTCTTCTAAATACATCATCACTGAGTACTTAAAACATTTGAGTAGTTAGAATACCTAAGATGAACATTAGTAAGAAAGGCAAGTATTTTCGTCCAGGAATGTCCATCTTTTTCATAGCTATAAACGATAACAATTTCAATTTTCTGTCCGTATACGGAGGGTAACAAAGTCTGCAATAACAAATAAAAGCATAAATAGTAATTTTATAAAATATTGATTCACCGCATTAAAGTCCCCAAAAAGGTCATTCAATATATTTTAGTAGAAATAATATATTTAACATCGAGTTTCAAAAACGTTCACATTTTTAAAATTAAATATTTAAATAATCAATACCAGTAGTATAAGAACAAATTAAACTGAACTTACGCTGGTACTTTTTCAAGGACAGGGTAGAAATCTTTCATTAGACAACCCTTCGGATGAACGAACGTGTTGAATGTATATTTTCCCCGATAAGCTCCCATTCCTGAATTTCCATTTCCACCGAACGGTAAGTTGTGAACTAAAATAAAACTTGTTTAATTTTGCAACTCTAGACCAAAGTAGTGACGTGTTCCAAGCAAGTGAGTAAACGATTGCAGACAGTACAAAAAAGCAACAAATTTGAATTGAGAATAATTTTATAGTGCCTTCCAATGCGCATATGCTTGTTCCGTTAAAATAAGCCTCCACAGTAAAAATATATAATTTACCTGGCGTATGCGTAATAGTGTCGTTAACTGTAACCATTCCACTGAAAGTATTGGTGACTAACTGATCAATTTCTTTGTCTTGTTTACTAAAAATGTAGAGGACTAGTGGTCTTTCTCTGAAATAAGTATGATAAATTAAAATCAGTTTAAGCATTTAACTAGTAAAGTTAAGTGTATCTTTCACATGTATAATTTAAGAAAATCATTGACTTTTATGTAATTTAACAAAGGTATCTAATAGCACGTAAGAAATTTACCGCTCGTTAATAAATTTGATTGCAGCGTTGACATCACCAATATTAATGATTGGTAAAATAGGACCTAAAATTTCATCCGCCATAATGGGATCTGTAGGCAGGACATTTATGAGAATCGTAGGCGATATGTATCTTTCAGCGGCATCAACTTTACCGCCTATGGCTACGTCACCATTAGTCAGATAACTGGTCAGTCGTCTGGAATTGAATAAAGTTTAAAATATTAGAAATTTTACTTTAAACCCAAGAAAATTAGTTTGTTCAAGCTTACTGAAAATGATTGTTATTGATGATGCGACAGAAGTGCGGGCTTGATTGTGGATCATCGCCGTACCATTCCTTCAACACGCTTCTTGCCTCATTGACAAATGCATTTTGTACTCTTAAGGAGCACATTATGAAGTCCGGTGTAGTGCAACTTTGACCAGCGTTGACGTATTTACCCCATAAGATTTTTTTTGCAGCGATTACCATGTTAGCCGTATTATCGATATAAACCGGGCTGAATTAATTTAGAAGACATTGAGTATAAAATTGGACGCGTAGCATGCGAACAACTATTAAGTAGGAGTACTTTACTTCTTGCCACCAAGTTCCAATGTCGTTGGCGTGAGGTATTTATTTGACGCCTCTCTCACAGCTCGTCCTACTGCAGTTGTGCCAGTGTAAAAAATGTAATCGAACTTGTGTTTTAACAGTTCAGTAGTTTCATTAGAGCCTCCGAGAACAACTTTGTAGCAATCCTATAAAAATTCAACGCATTAAAATTAAGCATTTTCAATTAAAAGACAAAAATATTTTTCTCAATGTAAAAAAAATGAGAATCGCATCAGTACCAATTGGAATTCTTTTGAAAAAGTTATTGATTCATTTAAAACAGCTTGTAAAGTTCCATTACTAATTTCATTTAATAATTACTATATTATTAAATTTTGAAATTTTTTTATTGCAAACTTTGGTTTTTTTAAAAAAAGTGATTAATTTAATCAATTCACTTACGTTATCCAAATACTTTGCAATGAGCTCGCTTATTATCATCGTTGTGTTGACTGGTACATCTGAAGGCTTCAGAATGACACAGTTTCCAGTGGCGACAGCTCCTATAAGCGGGATCAATGTCAGCTGAAGGGGGAAATTCCACGCGGCAATGATTAAAACTACCCCGTGTGGCTCCTTGTAGATAACAACTTTGTCGAAAAGATTAGCCATGGCTTTCGAAGGCTGAAAAGAAAATTTTTCGTTTATTAAACCGATCGTCGGAATTAGACTTTGGATAGTTACCCTTTCTGGAGCAGACCATTCGCCCAACCTGTCTATCATGAGCCGGAGTTCGTTCAGCACGGGATTGATTTCAAGAATACAGTTCTCGAAGTAACTCTGAAACATCATTAATTTGCTTAATTTAGTACGATTATCGTACAATTCTTAAATATTGAAAAATGTTAGATTCATATTTGCGAGTCTTATATTGCTAAAAATACCGAATGAATTGAATTTATTTAAATGCAGTGCATTTTTCTGTTTAACGTTAATTAATTAATTTTCTCACCCTTCGGAAATCTGCAGTCATTGCCGCGCTTATGTCTGCCTCGCGTTCCAGCAACATCTTTTTAATAGCTAGAAGTTGTTCCAGTCTGAATTTTAGCGGTCGCGTTTTACCGCTATGAAAGGTTTCACGCGTCGTTTGAACAATCTAAAAAATAGTTTATTATCATTACTTAAAAAGATCTAACATTTCTTCGGGTTTTGCGATAGAAGAAATTTACCTCTTCAATACTGGAAATATCTGCAATACCACACGTCATCGAAAGCGATAAAAAGAGTAATAATGAATATCTTTTTCAATTAACACTCGTCTTTTTGTGATCATTTAAAATTTAAAAAAAAGTCATAACATTCAAGTGCGAATACGTGGGAAAGAACAATACATTTACGATTCAATCAGTTGACGGCGAACAATATCTCAACGTTAACAAAACAATCATTATTATACTTTTCATTACGCAAGACAAGAACAAGAGAATTATACAATAGTCGGGTGCAAAGTTCGTGCGGCTAATTGCGATTTCCACGCTTATTAGCATCTCCCATTTTTAAACAAATTATCGCCACACGTGTCAAGGTCACCCAGCGAGCCTTACAGAGGTACCATTTTGCGGCAGATCAACGACACTCCAGAAATTAGTCCATCATGTATGAAATCGCGAAAGCATCGTTTACATACACTTTGTGTTCGTAAAACCTTTTCTTAGATTTCTTAGATTTCATTGCCGAGGTAGAGATTCACCTTGTGACGCTTAGTGCGACAAGTGATTCAAAGGAAAACCGCGATGTACAATATCGTAAGCTCCTATTGCAACGCGAGGATCGCCGCTGGTTAGCGCCTAGCCTGTGACAAGGTGCGGGTATACGCATAGTAAGGGCCGGTCGGTGTTCACACCTCGTTAATCCCCAATTATCACGTTCGAAATAGCCGGTGGCGATTGTGCGGTGAGGCGCGTATAGTGGCGACGCGTTGATTTAGCCTCACCGCTCACGTCCCGGATAGAGCTGTCATCGCCGTCGCGATAAGTCCCCTGTAAATGTCACATATATACACTGGGGTACCTGACATACACGCACATTTTCACTTGAACATGAAGCAAGTGTATATAGGTACTTGCGCGTCTAGTGAAGTCTTTGCACGAAGAAAATAAATATAATAAATCGACAGTGTCACAAAATGAATGATTGAAATGATGATCTACCAGAGGCAGGAACAGTTTGGTTTTTAGCAGACTCCACTTCAATTTTGACTGATGTACCGTTGCCGTTAGATTCCATGGTTCTTCATGCACTTGTTATCTCAATCGAATGATTTTAATTACGTTTGGCTTAGTTTAAACTGTAATAAATGTTCATGGCTTCTTTACAAAAATTATAAAATTATAAAGTATAAAGATAAATATAATAATTAATTAATTTTGAGTTATTCCGCCAAACTTGCGAACGAAAAAATAAAATAAAATTTGTTAAACAGAATTTTAAAAAATAATCAACATAATAAATATATAAAATTAATAAATATCAAAATTATTACAAAAATGTTTGTACGTACGTCATCTCATAAATCTAAGTATTTTTAAATCGAAACAATCGAACGGACACAATTTCCTATTACATAAATTAAATTTTGAATCTAAAACGTGACCCTATAACAATGAGCTGATTCTATTACTTTATTTACGTAAAAAATAAATAGCAAATTATAACGGGAGAAAGAAACAAAAACGCCGCAAGCTGCCTTTCGCGTTGTCTTGTCGACTCCAAAGTCGCTGATTTTGCGGCTGAACTGAACTGAACTGAACTGAAGAGGGGTTGTACGATTGCATTCTCGGAAAGTAGTTAATTGCCGTCTACGCACACTCCACCACCCTGCCCATCACAATGAAGGTTAGCCCAATCACTTCTACACCTCGGCGCTAAACTTAACAACTAAACTTTTACATTGACCCTGGGTGCGGTCTTTTGTTGTAACGGTAGCTAATAGTCTAGATATACTCTGCATGCATCAGAAAACAAAAATAATGCTGATAAATCATAAAATATTCTTTAGTAAGTTTCGCAAATATTCTTTAGTTTTCTTTTCCGCATTAAACTAATAAAAAAACTACTATAAAGCTTTAATAATTTTCCTAGTTTACGCAATTATTTAGACTTTTTTCTTTAAAAGCAGTTACAAATCATAACCGATGATGACCAATTTTCTTAGATTAAGAAAATTTAATTGTAAATTCAGTAAGCAGTGGCGCTTAGCTTTTATTATTCTCAACTTTCCTTCGTCGGCGCAAGAGCTACGATAATCAATGGCGCTTATATACGCTACGACTAATGAGCCTTGGATTCGTCACGGCACGCGACTTTCCATTTCATTCACTTCCTCATAGAGAAAGGCACCTCGACACCGGAAAATTTTTTCCTTGGTTTCTCTCAGAACAACACAGTGATTTTGAACAAAAAATAACATTTTATGCTAACCGTACAAATGTGCCATTTCAGTATTATTTTCCTTTTTTAAACAACGTAGTACAATTTATAAACAAAAACATCTTTTTAAAACGCTGTATCATTTCTCGCTGGTGGTATCGTAAGTATTTACATCGCGAGATGAATGATATTTCGATTAATGCGAAGCTCTGCAATGCTAAATTCTTAAGAATGCGACCTTTTAACTCGCCAACACCTCTATCACGTTTTCCACGTATTTCATTATAAGTTATTCATGAACTAACTAAAGATTGATATCCACTAAACTACTTTATCATCGATCCGTGCTTTAATTTCCTTGAACTAAAGTTTACTTTCCTTTTACATTCAATCGGCAATTTATTCGTCTATTTATATTTTCGTTGCCATCAATTTTATTAGTGACAGTTTAAAAAAAGATTTAATACGCTGGACCTGACATTTTTGTACAAAAAGAATCTGAGAAGAAGAAAAAAGTAAAGACTCTTTCATTAGCTGGATGTTCTCATTTTTTTAATGTTATTAAATTCATCATTCTTTTTTTGTTTTTAAAACTCCATTTCTTACATCATATTTTTTGAGGTATGTCCACATTATTTAAAGAGATTAATATAATTTTTCAGTTGCAAAAATACTAAATTGTCCTTCAAAAAAGTCTTAAAATCTTGCAACTTTTAAATATGTATTTTATATAAATTAACACCGTACATTGTACGCATAAACATAAGATTTTTAATGATGAAATTTGACTTTTCATTTTGAAATTTATTCGCAGGAAATATTATAATTGAATAATTAATAAATGCAACCATCGACGACAAAAATATTAAACAGGTCAATTAGTCCAAGATCAAACAGCGATTGATCGTAAATTAATTGAGTAGTATACATTTATCCTAAATAGAGGAAATAAAGGTGCGAGACAAAACAAACGACACATTTTTTAAGAAATATACATGTATATAATCTACAACTATACATTGTTTAAACATGTACAATCTCTATACAAATATATAAATGCATTTCTTTTTTTTACTATCACCTGCATTTAAAACATTTAAGGCAAGTGCATTGCATGCACCTCTTTTATCTGCATTTTAATTTGCAGATTTATCATTCCTATTTACATTTTTAAACATATAACGATGTAACAATTTTTTTGATTAGTTACCATTAAATTTTTTCAATAAATTATGAACGCACATGAATTATAAGCAAATTTGCAGACGAACCAATAAAGTCAATAACTAAAATAGCTTAACGATATATATTAACCGAGAATTTAAAGTAACAAAATAAACATTAAAATTGCTTATATTCAACTCTGCATTTAAAATCAGTGTGATGTTTTATCGAGATACAGTCTAAAACAAAAAAGACAAGCAATCACAGTATCGAAAATCTCATTTCTGTCGATTGTCAATCGAAATTAATTGAAGGAAACTTTAATTTAAAATCGTATTTGAACTCTGGGGATGTACTTATAGAAAAATTGGGTGCTTTTTTCGTGCTTTTGTGGTATTCACGATCCCAGATGTCACGGCTCATCATCGTAAGGAGATCCCTGGAAAAATGCATTTATTGGGTTACAATCAAAAACTCTTACAGTATTTTTCGCTGCTTATAAACACATTTTATTCTTTCAAAATGAAAATGAACTAATTTGTTCAAATTTGTCAATGTCATTTTATTGACAAAAATAAAGAATATTACAAAAAGTTAATGTGTGCGCTTAACGTGTGTGTGTATCTCAAGCTTTCGAGCGATCACAAACAAGTATATTAAATTGTTAAACATTTCAACCTTTTAACATTTTCTTAATACTGATAGAAAATTAACAGAAAATAAAGAAAATATAAAAAAATGACTGATAAAGCATATTAAATGTTTAATAACAGTTACTCTCAAAAGCAAGAGAAATGAATTTACAATATTTCATGAGAAATAGAAAACAATACTTAGATAGTTACAATTTATAACTAACGCCATAAAAGCACCGGTAAAAATTTGTGCAACTTTAAAAAAAAAACAGCGTGATCAAAGTATATGTTGATGTAAAGACGCTTATCGAGTCGCTGATTTTTGTACCTTCATAAGAGCTTTGATCCCAAAAGTAACCGCAACGCCCAAGCCGAACATTATCAAATGCGGCAGGTACTGTATCCCGGGGATATCAGGTCGCTTCGCCATCAATAAACTCAGGAACTTCAACTTCTTTTCCGTATACGGAGGATAACGAGACCTAAGAAGAGTAAACTTTTACTACATGTTATTCATAAAATGTAATGAACGAAAGTAAAAACAATACTTACGCTCCTAAAGTTTCACCGATAAAATTGAAATTTTTTATGAGACAACCTTTGGGATGAACAAACGTGTCGTATGACAATTTCCCATGGTATGCTCCCATTCCTGATGCTCCAATGCCACCAAACGGTAAAGAATCAACTAATAATATAAATTTTAATGTAGTTTAAATAAAAGTAAATATTTTCAAAATGCAAAACAAAATAATTTCAAAAAAATTCAAACATGACAAACAAAAAACAAACATAAAAGTAAAGAAAAAAGCATTAATATTTATTAATAAAAGCTTATCTATTAATTAAAATAAAAAGTTAAAATGTTAAAGTGATACTTGTGCTGTGCAAAATTTTGTATGTGTACTAGCGATGCAATTAGCGCAAGTGCCATCCAACATCTACACGAAGCATACCTGTCATATGCATGATAGTATCATTAGCAACGACATTTCCACTGTGTGTATTATTTATTATAAGATTTATGTCTTCCCTGTTAGAACTGAAAATGTATAGTGCTAAGGGACGTTCCCTGTGACAGAGTCAACAAAAAAAAGAAAGAAAACGCAGGCTGGTTAATTTTTTGTGCAGAAATTAGAGCATTTATACTGTCATACACCTTCAACTTCTTAATTAAATGGGCTTGAGTAGAATGGTTTATTGCTGTTGCTTCGAACTGTTACTATAGCCAAAGCCTAATAACAGTCGAACAATAACCGCGTGAAAATATTGTATGAGATTAGTTTTAGGTAAAATTGTTTAGCAATAAGTACTTATTAAAATAAAGATTTTACAATGTTATCGTGCATAAATATTGTTAGGTGTTATCATCTAATTGATGGTACTTTGGAAGAAAACCTTTGTCGCAAACAAAATCTCATGATTTTCATGCGGATAGAGATGGGACGATCAAATCAGGCACGAAAATTAACGTTCACATTCCACTTAATTGAAACTACTTCAGTAAATTAATAAGGTTATATTAGCCATCACCTTAAATCAGCATTTCCTAACTCACCACCATATTGCATGATTGTATCGTTGACACAGATGGAGCCAGATTGGGTCTGTGTAATTACCAAGTCTTGTACTCCCTTGTCCTTTGTAAACAAGTACAGTACAAGGGGGTGTTCACTACATTAGGGAAAATAAAATTTAACTTTCATTTTAGCTTTTAGATTTACTTTCTTCAAAAATTACCATAGCCGATGAGTGTCATTAACAAGAGCAATCAAACCATTAAACTCCTTTGTTAAAAAAATATTTGGTAAAATAAAAATATTAATCATAAAAAGGAAAATAAGATTTTTATACTACTGTCACTGCAAATTTAAAAGAAATTTACGTTTTAGTTGTGGTAGTTCATTCAGGTTCAATTTATAACTATCATTAAAATATGAATCAAGCAAAAGTATTTTTAAATTAAATCAGCAATGTCACAAGGCTTAAGTCTGTTTAAGGAAATTGTTTTAAAACAAGACCTGATGAGATTATTTTATAACATTTTTCAATAATTACTTTTTAACCATAAATATGTAATTATTGAAGTAATTTTGTTTTAAATCTTCAGCTTAATTTTTATACGTTAAGATTAAATATTTTACATATTAGATAAAACATTAAAAAAAGCAACTTACCGCTCGTTTATGAATTTTATCGCTTCATATGCATTACTTATGTTTACAATTGGCAAGATTGGTCCGAAAATTTCTTCGTTCATAACAGGATCTGTAGGTCTGACATTTATCAGAATTGTTGGTTCAATATACTTTTCTGTTGGATCAACTTGTCCACCTATGGCAACATCCCCATTCGACAGAAAATTCGTAAGTCGCCTAAAATTTGTTAATTATAAAATTTAATTTCATCATTTAATTCATAATTAATCGAAATATGTATTCTTTATCTTACTGATAATGCTTTTCTGTTACAATACGACAGAGATCTGGACTTTCTTTTGGATTATCACCATACCATTCTTTCATAATTTTTTTCGCTTCATTGACAAATGCATTTTGAACCTCAGTTGTACATAGAATGTAATCAGGTGCAATACAAGTTTGACCTACGTTAATGAATTTTCCCCACAAAAGTCTCTTGACAGTAATAGTCAAGTCTGCTGTACTATCAATATAAACTGGGCTGAAAATTTGAAATATGTTAGTTGATCGTGATGCAATATTTAAATCATCATAATGTAAAAACACAATTTACCTCTTGCCACCGAGTTCCAATGTCACTGGAGTAAGATATTTATTAGATGCCTCTCGCACAATGCGTCCTACTGTAGTTGAGCCAGTGTAAAAAATGTAATCAAACTTATGTTTTAAAATTTCAGTTGTTTCAGCAACACCACCAAGAACAACTTTGTAACAATCCTACAAAAACGAAAGAATGATCACTGCAGATTTATTTGCGGATTTAACACAGTTTTAATAAATGTTTATACTTACATTGTCCAAATATTTTGGAACAAGTTCATAAATTAGTTTTGCAGTTGCAGCTGATACCTCAGATGGTTTTATAACAACACAGTTACCGGCTGCCATTGCTCCTATAACCGGAACTAATGTTAATTGTAAAGGATAATTCCAAGCTCCAATTACCAAAACCACACCATAAGGTTCTTTGTGAATAACAACATCGTCTAAAAGATTGACAAATGTTTTCCAAGGCTGGAAAATAAAATTTTGTAAATAAAATTAATTTATTATTGAGTTTATACCATAAAGCATTCTTTTTGAAAAATATTTACCCTTTCTGGAGCAGCCCACTCTTTTATGTGCATTAGCATATGTTTGATTTCATTTAGCGTGTAATCAATTTCGAGAACATAATTTTCAAATTTGCTCTATAATAGAATAATTTCCTTAAAACATGTATTTATGCAATAAATAAAATTTATTTCCCAATTAAATTTATGTACATACCCTTCTTAAGTCTGCATTTAAAGCTGCATTGAATTCTGATTTATTATCCTCCAACATTTGTCTCATTGCTTTTAACTGTTTGAGCCTGAATTCCATTGGTCGAGATTTACCACTGTAGAAGGCATCACGAGTAGATTGAACAATCTAGAAAAGAAAACATGTTTTACACGTTTGTGCGCAAAAGAAAATATATCAAAATAATAAATGTCAAAACATTACCTCTGCATAATTAGACATATCTTTGCCGTTGATAGGAACTGAAAGTAAGCAGAAAATTTGGATCAATTTACAATTTTTCCTCAATTAATATTAATACAAAATTCAATTTCACAAGGAAACAAATTTAAATACAATTATAATAAAACGAATATGAATAATTAAATTATTTGCGCAGTACTCAAGTTCAAATATGTCAAAGAGTTTCAAAGATAAAGCTTTATCACAACCAGATTCTCAATTTATATTACTCTTTTGGAGCAGCTCTAAGATTAAGAAAAAATATCCGTAGATAACCTTACACAACAAATAAAGAATTGCAGATAAACAGCCAGAAGTAAGTGCAAAGTTCGTGCGTCTAAGTGGACTATTATGTTTTTCATAAACAATAATCGTAGGATGCACAAGGTCACGCTGACGCACACACGGCCAGCCGAACGGACACTCGACGACAGACTAAAATACCGGTTCCATCCGATAAACAGGCGTGCCGCCGGACTCCGCGGGGAAAGATACCGCGTATGTCGAAAGTTCCGAGGAGAAAGCGTAAGCGTAAGCGCGAGTCCCTCCCGAACATCTCCGTTACTTATCTCTCGCCGGCCGCGCATTGCTTATATACAGGTAGTAGCACGGAATCACCGGGAAAAGCTTGGCGACGTGCATTCAGCGAACGCGGGGGCGGAAGAGAGCAATTGTTTACCCCGCGAACAGCACGATCGCAGTCCGCAGGACTTTTTGTTTTTTGTATCGCTCACCTCGTCGCGGGTCGTTCACCTCCCAGGAGACAGGCTGCTGCTGCGAGCTCGAGATTATTTCTCCGTTGACGCGGCGTGAACTATTGATATGCACTCGCGCGGTTTGGCGATTGTCAGAACTCGGAGCCTCGGAGGATACAAGTGTATAAAGACATTCAGTGTAGGCCACTTGCTAATTGTGCTCGCGGCAGGCGACAGCCCATCATGTGTGTATGTGGTGTTGCTGGACGCGTGGGGGAACCTCGAATCCTAGCGTGCGTAATTGCCCTGACCAGTGGCGCTAATTGTGAATGTGTGAGTGCATGCGTGCGTGAGTGTATGAATGTGTGCATTGTTTACGGCGCTGAAACTTGGACACTTGCTCGCCTCGCCCCAGTGAATCACCAGTCAGGGCGTCAAGGAAAATGATACTGCTAATATCGAATGTACTTGTTGAATATACAATTACACGTGGATTACATACGAATACCAGATAACCTGAAGGAGTATTATTGCGAGTTTTATTTTATCGGCGTGAACGTATTATCGACGCGCGAAGACAGTTCCGAGCGAGTGTAAGAGATGTCGCGACAGCTACTATTTATCTCGGCAATACATTTTACATTTAAAAACCAATCAAATTAATTTAAACTAAACCACTAAACGTCAATACGTGTAACTGGTTTATTTACTCCTAAGTCCTAATTACAAATTTACAATTCAACAGTAATCTTGGACTTTGCTGTAAATAGACGGTTTTAATGGAACCAATATGGTACGTCATTTGAATGAATACATTTTTTTACAAAAGTCACAATACACATTTTATGGAAGAGGTAATATAATCTTATCTTACAGTAATTAAATATTAATTAATAACTGAGTAATAATAGTTCTTTTTTTCATTCTTTGGGTGCATACTTCTGTCACGCTGCATTCCTCGAATCCTTTTTCTACTGATAATTTGACGTTACTCAATTATCTACTACTCATGCAATTAGGCTCCAACAATGTAGTTAATGGAAGTCCTGGTTGTAACCATCAAGCATTCGTAACAGGTGAGTTTAAAATTGCGGAAACGCGAACTTTTTGCAATAGAACCATTTGAGAGAAAAACCTATCATTATAAATGGAGTTTAAATAATGACTATATTTAAATAAAGATGCATGGCTCGGTAGTTTTAAACCACTATTTTGATAAAAAAAACGATGTAAAAAATATTGTTCTAATTAATGGCTTTTTATTTTAAATGCATTTATTGGATAGAAAAAGTTTGTTGATCTTTTAATTTTTTTTTGTTTGAATTTGTCATAAAATATAAATTAAATATTTATATTTTAAAAAGTTACTCCAGGAAGTAGATAGGCTCTCTGCATAAAAATTTTTACTTTCTACGTGTAAAAATTTACGTACCAATTATGTATTATCCTTGTAATAAAAAAAGCCTTTGGCTTTCTCTTAATTTAGCATGCCGTGAGTTAAATGCAGTGCTCAATGCAAAAGTGCAAAAAGTAAAGCTGTACAAATTGAATAAAAATGCTCATTGAAAAATGTACGTATCCACATATATATGCATCAGCATTACATTAAGACTCATTAATTAAATCATTGATATCTACCAAAGCCATTATAGTGAGGTGATTTAGCAGCCTCAACCTGAATTCTCACTGCATCTCCATTGGATTCCACGTTTTGTTCAATTACTTGCGTCATTATGACTTCAGACATGGTACGCTTTTCTCAAACTGCAATAAACAATCGCTGATTCAGGTAGACCGCTTTTTATAAAATAAATTTTAATTTACAGATTAAGTATTCCAAAGGCTCGTTACGCAAAGTACAAAGAAATGTAAATTGTAAAAAAAGTGTGCTCCATTAGTGGAACGGTCGGCAAATGACAAATGTCAAAGTAGATACAGACGAATGTGGTAAGACGCCTCTACTTACAAATCATTTATTGATTTTACAACTAATTGACGAATTTTTTAAATCACTCGAAAAAATAAAATGTAAACTTTTACACCCGTAAAAAATTAAGTTTGGATAAAGTTTACACGACTGTCATAATTTATGAACGATCGGACGGACATGGGGCTAATGAGACTATGCACAAATTATATAGTACTAAGTTTTTAGAAGTTTCGAGACATATGTAAATTTACCGATAATAATATAGTCATTTAATTTTATTTCAATATTCATCGTTTAAACTTTTTAAAAACACAAATTGTTGTACTAAAAAAAAGCAATTAAGAAGTTCTACTTAGACCGAAATAAACTTCATGAAAAATTTGCGTTTATTTAGCATTATTAATTAAGTTCTCGTATTTTCAATTTTAAAAATATTTAATTACTCAAAATCACGCGGCACTTCCAGTCGAGACTACTTAGCGACAAGATCGTTTAGGAGACACCGCTTAGCAATACATTCTTTTAAGTACCGACCGCGGAGCTGATAATTGTTCCCGCGCTTCAACGATGACTCGCTAAACAGTGTTTCACCGTCATTTAATCTCGACTCTCGTTCGATTACTAATCTTAAGCGCAGCCGTCGGTTTACCTTGAAGCCGAGCGCTCCGCCGCGGCGCCCGAGCGCGCGTAACCCCTGTGCGGCACTTTCGGTCGACTGACGGTTCGCGAAAGGATTGCCCGCGAGCATCGATGTAGATTCGTCAAATATTGATGGGACTGGGAAGAACCACCCCCTCGTCCTCGCTTGAAGCGCACCCACGGCTAAAGAGCTGCTGGTTAGAGCGAAGGTGAACGAGGCCCGTGCATTATTCAGTCGGCTGCTAAGCAGCTGTTAACTACGTCCCGCCCCCACCGCCGACGCGGCTTTCTATTCTCATTTTCCAATTGTACAAAAGGCGCGAAATTATAATGGACATAAGCTCGCGTGTTCGCGCGAACTTTCGCGACTGGGCGGAGGTAGATGCGCAGTTTTAAATAGTTTAGGACGTTCGTTTGGGCGATACTACGACGTTGCGGGGATCTTTTAATTATAAGACGAAAGTGAGCAATAGAAGAGTGTCAAAAGAAGCGAGGATATATCGCGTAAAATGAATTACGGTCTTTAGGGCACAATTTCAAAGTTAAATTTCAAAGAAAGTTATTTTTTTGCTCTTAAATGCTGCAGCATTTTGTACAAGGTTATTTTTAAAATGTTTTAAATGAAAGAGATTCTCGTAAATGAAGAAAAATAATGCCATTGGGTTCAAGTGACCTTTCATTCTTTTCATGATTTTTCTTTTAAGGTTGAACTGACTGCACAGTCAGTTTGAAAAGATTGCTTTCAGCGGATAGTAGCTTTCCTTTTTTAAAGAGCTTTTTTTGTTTAACGAAAATCACCTACACCTAAGGAAATTTTGTTTTACAAAAATAATTAATATACTACAGTTTTATTTTATTCCGTTCTGTTTTAAGGAACCCTTCTACTCCTATCGAAATTTTCATTTTTAGTTCCTCAAATCGATTTGATTAATAAATTCTTAATTTGATAATTACATAGGTCTTCTGCGAATAATAGAACGGTTGGAAACAATGACAAGACAATCAAAAATGAATTAAACAAATATTTCGGAAAAATTTAATTGTTTACATTTTTAAATCGCTTATAAACTAATTGCAACAAAAAGAAACAAAAATTAATATCTGATGTAATAAAATCACTTTGCACATATGCCACTTTTTCTATCGAAAATGTGAAGTACTTTTGAGTGGCCACAACTGCATTGTAATTAATTTACTTTTAATTATTCATTACGCGAAAACAAGTGGAAAACTGGTTACATTTATTAGCATTTTAGCCGTTCAAAATTCCGGTATATTCAGTTTGCAAGGCAACCTTTTTTCGCTTTTTCTTACTAATGTGCCTAAGAAATGCATCATGCGCTAACGTAAAATTTTCTGATGCCACAAAAAATTCTTCTTTTTTACCTTACTAATTAACTAACAGTGTCAATCATTGGTTTATAAGTTTCTATTTTGTTACATTCTTATAATAAATTATTTGCTAAATTAATATATCAACATTTATTAACCAGTCAGTACTTAATAGCTGACTAACTATAAGTTTTTCTTAGATTTAATGCAAGTAATATAATTTAATAGTATTTATTTTGCGTTATTCGCAAATTATATGTAAATATTTTAAAAAAGTGATAATTTTCCAGTACCGTTTACCACGATCGTAAAAGTTGCACTTTCATTATAAAAGTTACAAAATAAGTTAAATTTAAGCAAACTACATTTAAAATTAGTTTGTATCTTTTTCAGGCTTTCATGAAAATTCGACGCACTTAAGTGAAGCGACAAAGCAGTCATCTCGCGCAAATTCTCTCCCATCAATCATCATTCAAACTCAACGCACGCATGCAATCCCCACCGCAACGCATTTTATACCTGAAGCAACGGGCGACGAGAGAGAATCCAGCTTGTACATTGCGAAGTCGTCGACGGGAAAACCGCACAAACCGATCGAGTAAAAAGAGGAACGTCGAAATTCTCCTTGGTGCAGCGTTTTCACATCGAACGCGCGGAAACACTGCCGGCTGTCGCGCCGCGCCAATAAGGAGTCTGCGGGGCGGCGCGCCGGCCTAGGAGCGCTACTGCAAATCGCCGGCTTATCGAGCCCCGACGGCGAGTCGATCTTTTTTGCCTCGCAACAAAAAGGAGCGCAGGAGAGGAGGAAGCAGCTCTTTTTTCTCGCGCCTTTTCAAACTGCTGACATCCCCGCGAGAATCTGCTCGCCGGAGCTCGGAAAGGCGACTCGCCCGATGCGGGTCACGTTGTTCGGAGCTAATGGCAGCGGGACAAAGGAGACGCCCGAGGCATTGGAGATAGTCGAGTTTTGCTTTGTGCGTTTGAATACTCGAGATACAAATGCAGATCGACTATGCTAATCGTCGCGAAGGTAAAAAAGCGGTCCTAGGTGAATTCTTTAACAGACGATCGTTTTGTTCACTTGGGGTTTCAAATTTTCAGTTTACTCTGTGGTAAACAAAGCTATTAATTCCACTCTATTTTCTTTTTTAGTAGAGCTGTCATTTTCACTTTTTTCGCGATGACTTTGAAGATAGATCAAAGACGCGTTACTTCATTAACTACTATATATTTCTTGTCGCAAAAAAAAAACATTATCCTTTATAAGTCAGTTTCGCGTTTTCGTAAGTAATGTGTACACTCATTCATTTCATGCGAGTTAATTTTATTTTTAATGTGTTATATGGCGCGTGTTCAAACTTGAAATTAATGCTATTATGAAATTATTCGTGGACCTTAATTACCACCGAACAACCATAATCGTTATGGGCGTTAATGAACGTGTAAACAAGCTGATTAGTTGCTTTGAAACTATAGTCATTATTTCAAGCGAACTACTTTGTAATTACATCTTTAAAGAGAAAAACCAAAATGTTATTAGAACAATGCTACTTTATACAAGTACTTCCGTAACCGCATATAAAGAATCTCATGCCTATACACCGTTTGAGTACTAATATCTTTTAATAACGTGATACGAATATTCGACGCGATCAGAATTACATGTGAATGACACCAACGCCTTTCCAATGCGTCCATCCTTACTCGCTGTATTATTCGCACACTGGGACAGGTCGTCCTTGCTGCACGGAATACGTTTTATTTCTTTTTTCAGATCTTTCGATACCGAGCAAAAGATATAAAAAATAACTTTCAGACTTTCACCTCGTGCAAAGCGATTGTATACATTTTTGGATATTGTAATGCAGAATTAGATAAGAAATGTTATTTTTTTATTAAAGATAATTTTTTCCAGGAAATAAAAATGACTCGGGTAATAGGCATATGCAAACTACTTCTCTGATACTAATGAATTCAAGTAACCGGCAAATACCGGCAAATACAAATTTACCTTGTCGATATTACATGCGGCAGCAAACATATATCGATAATGTAATACATTTCGCGTATCTTCCTTGCAATATTTACTTGCCTTTTGCATAATGTTAGTGCTACTGATTTATTCGCCGTAAACAAAAAATGTCACTCTAACGTCGAGCACAAATCTAAGTAATTATAATTTCGAACACAACTAATATAAATAAAATAAAATGTAAAAAAATGCTCACCTTCAGTCAAGGGCTCAATTTGTACGACGGCGTGATCGCTGGGCACGTCAACCGCGGCCTCGCCGGCGACGACGGTCCCTTCGTTGGCCCGGCCGTTGAGCTCCGTCATGTCCAGGACCACCTGCGCCTGCAGCGTAAACAATCGGCGCACGAGTTAATCAATCAGTCGTTATAGAAACCGAGCGAGCCGCGCGCGAGTCTCCACGCTGCATCGCCGCGATACAGTCGCGCGTCCGGTCGCCGCGCCGAGGCAGCTGCGAGATAAGCCGATCGGGCACTGCAGGCCGGCCGCCTGGTGAACGCGGCTCGCCTCGCTGTATGGCGCCGCCGCGGCGGGGGAGATAGGGCGGCTGAGAGCGAAAATAGGGGTCCAGCAGTGCGCCGCGCATATAGAAAGCGAGCGGCCCGGAAACGCGCCCGGCCGATTTTCCCTTCCGCGACTAATGCGCCGCGCGACTTTCCAGCTCGTTTTTTTCGCGATGCTCGGCTGCGCGCGATCGGCCAGCGGGGAAGCGCCTAGCGCGTTTTGGGAGACGAGCGATGCATCGAAGGTTTGCGACTTTGACAAGCGTATTGCTTGGTCGTTGAAGAAAACAATGTTGTTGAATGCGCGAAATAAAAGATGGAAGGACGGTAGATACTATAACTTTTGTTAAACGGCACTATTGGCTTTAAAATCGATAGAATCTACTTGCTCTAAGAATATAATGTCTATTTATGTTGAAAATTATTTACGCTAGAAAATGAGCAGAGCTTAACTTTTTTCAGTTATTCGCGTTTACATTTGAAAGATGGGTTTTTACTTTTAAAAAAATCATAGAATCTACGGTAAACAAGTCTTTGTAAAGAGCGAGGTATATTTAGGATGGCAGGTCAAACGAGACTGCGGAGTGTAACGGGTTGTAAAAGGGTTTCATTTTCCATGAAAACCAATTTGCAAAAAAGAACAGTTAATTTTGAATGAGAACTAAATCATATTTTCTCTATAATGAGATTATAAATATTTGACAAATAAAAATATAGGATTTGATTAAATAATTTAGGAATTGCACATACTTTGTTATGACATAATAACAATATTCGAATTTATGTATATATACATGTCATCTGCTAATACTTTTTATAATCAATAAAAAAATTGGCTTATACAAATTGATAATCTTTACTACTGTTACAATTAAATTTAAATTAATTATTTACTGTAATGCATTATTGAATTTTAAAATCTATTTATCTATCTGAAAGCATTTACTTACATCCTTTGAAATTCAAAAATTCAAATGATTTTGATTATTAAACAGAAATTAATTTGGAATGAGTGTACACCATACGAAAGCAACATTTTAACTATTAAAATCTATACTGTAATCAGCCCCTAAATAATTACGTGCTTATCATTTAAAAGTAGCCAAATTTACGTAAGATTATCAATTATACCTCGCTCTCATACGTTTTAAAAACGGCGCGCTTATATAGGTGAGAAAGAAAAGTTTTTGCAAAAACTATTTTCGACGCTAATCTATAAGGATTACGAAATGTGCGGTCTGATGTGAACTTTAAGTAGAGGAACTCGATCGTTATGTAATGAAAGTATGTCGATCTACTCGACGCAGCTTACTCTTTTTCATCTGCAAATCCTGCTCGACAACAAGAAAGCCATTGGACATTCACCGTACCTAATCATTGACGGCAAACCGGCTATTATTTTTGTGAAGTTGAAAGAGTGAAATGACGTTTGAACTAAATTTTCAGGTTTCAAAGGTAATAAATTGAAAATACGAATTTCGCATACTAATTATAAAATGAAAAAATTTAATTGAATTTCGTAATTTATCGTTAAAAAATTAATTACTTGAAGAAATCCTTCGCTGGTTCCGTGAAAAATCTCGAGCAAGTATTGTACCATGGAAAATGTTTGTACAAGAGAAACCTAGCGAACTTTTCACATTTTCGCTTGACTAAGTAGTATGAAATTCAAATTTATCGTCGGATTTCCGGATGTTCGTATGTGCAGACGAAAATACTTGAACTTACGCACAAACAATTCGTTTCTTTAAATGATTCTTTCCAGACTGTCAACAATTCTTATACTGAACTTCCTATGTAGCCTTCGACCGTGAGACGTTGCGTTAAACTTTGATGCGAGTTCCAAGGCAAGTTTTTAATACAAAAGATCATTAAAAAGTTTTTCAACATTATCGCACTGCAATTAGCTTAATATTTTCTCGGTTAAATAAAAGTGGGCCGCTTATTGTAGAAGATCGATGATACATATTTATTAATTGATTTCTTATACCAGATGAAGAAATAATTTTAAATTTTTGCAGTGAATCAGATGGAAATGTTACAATTGCACAATACATTTATAAATATAAAAAGAATAAAATAAATTTCGTTTGGCTTTACGTAGTGAATGGTTAATAGGATTTTAATGATTTCTCAGCCCAACGTCGGCCCGGTTCCGCGCATACATAAGAAAATCACCAGTGTCAAATTATACGAATCAGCACATTTGTAGCTGGAAACATTGTTGAGTGATTGGACTTTACGAAGCAAGTTGTACGATCAAGAATTTATTGAGGAACGAAAAATATGAATGAAAAAAAAAAATAAAAAAATAATATAACAATGATTAATAGTACAAAGAAAGCATATCCATACTGCACAACTTCAAATAATTATCCGAATCCACTAAGTGAATATGCAATGCTATTCGTGCCTTATACAGGAAAAATTCTCGATTCTTCAATCGCATTCTGTGATTCAATCGATGAAATAATGAGAATACCACGCGATCTAAAGTGCATCGCGTAAATCGTGAAAAACCGAGGGAAATGAAAATAATATCAAATTGCCAAAGAGTAGGTAGTCCAATCGAACAAGAAAACGTAGCGTGATGTCTCGTGTTATGCTTTATTCACAGCTGCTAGTATAGAGTCGCTACAACTTTTTTTTATGCTAATCCTAGCAACGCGTAAAGAACCAAGCACCTGACTATGTATCGACTATAAATTGCAAGTAACTCATCTTTTTCTTCTCGGATGTAAATTAAATACAAAAAAATATAATAGCCAAAAAAATTAAAAATTAATCACCTTTAAAACGAACTAAAAGAAACATAGATAGAGCCTAATGCAATAATGTATCTATAAATCTAACTAACTATGCATTAAGAAACACACGCGCAATCGTACCGAAAGCACCGGGAATATCGCGAGCAATCTGTACTTTCAGCATTTAATGAGGATATATGAATGGTACTCACCATGATTGTTCTGATAGAAGGTGCAGCTGGATAATCGGAGGTCCCTTCGTCTACGCAGAGGTGCGCGCTTGCGAATCCGTCGCGGAGTGACGCGTGCACACGGCTGCGGCGGCCGGAGCGCGCGCGCGCCCGACTCGCCGGCTCTCGCCCGAATTCGTTTAGGGTAATGTGAGAACGGCAAGTTCATCACCACACGCCACCCGAGAACTGCTTAGCGTTGTTGCGCAATCGAACGACCGTCGGCCGCCGGCGACGACGTCGTCGCACGCGGCCGCAAGCTCCGAGCCCGTGGATTCCGGAGCTCTCGCTCTCCGAGGATCGAAGCCTGATCTTACCCTCCGAAATTGCGATACAGAGGCATCAGAAGAGAAGCAGTGTTGCCGAAGCGCCTTGAAAGATTATTTATGTTCGGAAAACTAATCGAGCGATGAAAAAAATTAATTGATTCCGCAACAAGGTCATATTTTTCATATTGGATTATATTATAGCAATTTTTCTGACATCTGACAAAGTATATTTTTGCATTGTAAATTTATTTTTTTGTCTTAGTGTCGATTCTTTTTCTTGTGTACATTACTTTTTTTTCTTATTTTCATTAGATTATAGGTATACCGATTTCGCCGGTTTCCATTATGCCCTACCCGCTTGCCTTATCATATAAAAAGGGTGATCGTATAGGGAGCCAATTGAAATTTAGCATAATTTGATTTTTAGTCTATTCAGATTCTGTAAGTAGGGCATAAAATTTAGTTTATCAATAAGCTTTATAAATAAACTTTTCGCTTTAAATACGTAGGTGAATTGATTATGATAATTACCTGACGAATTCAACCTATTTTTATAAAGCATTTATTACAATGTCATAAATATATTATCGTTGTTAAAAAAAAGTATAAAAATTACAACCATTAAGTAGAAATTTCTGTATCGATTAATAAATTATTATCTGCTAAACATTTTAAGTAATTTAAATTTACTGAACGGACTGTTTTTGTTCAGTCCTCTTGTCAAAAATCGCTGTCATGAATGTAATGAACTTCAAATCTTTGTTTGTTTTCATATAGTATCAGTTTTTAGGGCACAAAACAGGTTTCCGTGGGAATGCTCTAATCTAAAAAAGATTATATCCACAACCGACAAAAAAGGCATCATTTTATACAAACCTCATCGGTGTAACTAAATAGTAATGAAATGCGCGCGCGTTCTTCGAGAACACATCACGTTAATTAAAGGCGTCGGCGCGACCTGCCGAGACCCGTGCTTTTCCGCATCAAATGCAACCTTGAATTATAAAAGCGACTGATGCTTGACAAATGCTCTTTATCTATCTTTGGTTCTATATTTAACGAGAGAATATCCCACTGTAACTCAGCATGTCGAAATCTTGACCTCTTTGTTTATATGTATCTAGTGATCCCTTTCTTATCGGCTTCTCTCTTTTTCTATTGATGTGATTGTTCTGGAAAATTTTGAAGTTGACGAGGAGAATTATGAAATTTCATACTTCAACTAAATTTATAGCTTTTATATTTATTGTCACAAATGTACGTATAAAAATACACATCTTTTTGTATAAGATACTTCATAATTACATTTTGTGCAAGGCACTTTGGTGTATATGTATATTATGTACCAGTACTAGGACAGTCTCTATATGAAATTTAACATAATAAATTTTTCTTACAATTTAATACCTTTAGTGTGATATTGCATTTTAAATTGTTCTAGTACCAATACTTTTTCTTAATAAATTAACATTAACATATTTGTAAAAATTGTATATAAAAATGTAACAATATATAACAAGACACAACAATTTCATTTGCATTTTGTGAAAAAATATCTTCTATAATCTAAATATGCGTCTAACAATTCCTATTAAAATTCTAAAAATTAATTAAAATTCACTAAATTAAACTTTTTTCACAGTATTTTTAACATCTAACGGTAACTCAGGAACCTTTAGAACTGCGTCGAGTTTATACTTTTATAACTCTCAATAGATAAATTCCTACTAATAAACTTTGACAATAAACTTTGCAAAAGTTCGCCACGAGACAAAAGCGTACTGTCAATACCAATCTTTAAATCTTTCTACTGCTCTTTTCCATTCTTTAATCGTAGTCACATATTTATCTTGAATTTCTTTATTGGGATAGAATATTTTGTCAGCCTTCCGAAGTTTCAAAATCTCTTCTTTGTTTTTCCAAATACCTATTTAAAAAAATGTTTAAATTTAAAACAATTTGTTAATTCTCTTCTAATTTTTTAAATATAAAGAATTTTAACGATATTATTACCGTGTTGAAGTCCAGCAATAAAAGCCACTCCTAAAATTGCCATTTCGCTGCTTTCGTTTCGTTTAACTTGGAGGCCCGTTAAATCAGCCAAAAGTTGCATGACAAAATCATTCTTTGAAACACCTCCATCCACCCTAATAAATTTTTATTTATTTATTATATAAAAATTAAATGCCATACAAAAAGATTTGTTTACCTGATAGTTTCATAAGTAAATTTAGTTTCTTCTTGTAGAGACTCATAAATTATTAACACCCTGAATACCAAGCTTTCTAACATAGACCGTACGAGATGAGCTCTCCGGGTAGTTGGTTTTATACCTATAAATCCTGATGCTGCATTTTGATTATTAATAGGTGCCTATAAAAATAAATTAATTTTTCAGATACCATCGAAAACTAATATTTCATTTTTGATTAAATTTACCTGGAGACCACTAAAAGCAGGTATAAAATAAACGCCATCACAGTCAGATACAGAATTTGCTAATGCACATGTTTCTGAGGAATCTTTAAACAAATCTAAAATAAAACAATAAAATTTGTGTAATCGTTTTACTTATATCTTTACTATGAAATTAAAGAAAAATTTACCTGTAGCATGGGCCCATTCAAGAATGGCTCCATTATCATTTGACGCCCCTTCAACAATGTAAGATATGTCTGATCCGATGCGCCAAGCGACGAGCGGATAAAGTCCTACAAATCGGGTATAAAATTAATAGTCAATGAATGAAAAACTTCAGCCTAAATAAAATGATTTCAAGTGACTTTAATAATGACCTGTAACGGAAGCATGAGGCTCGCCACCAGAATTGACGTTAACAAAACTGCCGGTGCCCATAGTGATTTTGAGATCACCCGGTTTCAGACTAGCAGAACCAAAAAGCGAAGCTGCCTGGTCTGCCATCGAACAAACAATGGGTATTTCGGCCCCGAAAATGGAGGCAGGTATACGACCGAAATCACCGGCCGAGTCGACAACTCGCGGGAACATCGCCGCCGGTAAGCCAAATATCACCTGCGCCCATCCGCCCCACTCCATTGTGAACGGATCGAACAGCCCCGACGCTGATGCGCTAGATACGTCCGTTATGTGCTGGCCTATGGAAAAATACATTATTAGTATAAATTACTTATTATTGAAACTTTTATACTTGCAAAAATAAGCTACATGTAAAAGTGCTTACATTTAACGCATAGACTTTTAAATTTTAATCAGCAATTTGAACTAAAAAAAATTGAGGAAAGACGTAATAAATTTTTTTCTAACTCGCAAAAAAATTATATTTCAAAATCGCTACTTCGTCAAAAGCACATCAACTCTTTTTTTTTACTATATTTTTTTAGTATAAATTTCTTGCCTTTCCTCATTACTCGTCTCATCATAGTTTTTACTCGACGCTTCGTACATCGCGTGATAAGTGTCTTACCAGTTAATTTATAAAGCAGCCAGCAGTCAACTCCGCCGAAGACGGCCTTTCCGCTTGCAGCCGCATCTTTCAAGCCTTCCACGTGCTTCAACGCCCACATTAAACGCGAAGTCATCTGAAAATTGAGTGCCATTAGCATTCGACGAGTTTTTGAAACACCACTCCAATGGAAATTTTCAAAACGTCAAAATTGTACCAAGAAAGTACGGAATCGTACGTACACATGCGTACGCAAATGTAGGCAATCGTACCGAAACATGCAAACCTGCGTAAACATACGTCTTAACGGATAATAATTAACGTATAATAATTAACGTATAATAATTTAAAATGAATGAATACAATTCTAAATTTATATTTATTAATAAACAATTAATTATTGGCAATTTGGCAAACATAGGTTTCCGTATATTTCGGTATGTTAGCGTAACATTTGCGTACGTTTCAGAATGATTCCGTACGATTCCGTACTTACTTGCTACAATTTGGACAACTCGATTAATAAAGATACTTTTACGACGTAGTCGACTTCTTTTTACCTGGACATTCATGAGTTTAAGGACACTTCCCGCTTGAAATCGCTTTCTGCGGGTAATCGCGTAGAGCATCTTTGAGCCCATTCGCAAGCTGCGCATCGTCATCGATGTGTTCCATTCCTTCACCAAAGAGTCAGCGCGCAGGTCATTCCATGATATGAAACTACAAAATCGTTTATTTAGAAAACACATTCGGTTATAAATTTTGCCAACTGTTTAAATAGTTTAATGCGTTTTTTATGTTGTAAAGATTTATCTTTTAGAAATAATATTTTTACACTTTTTTATCAAGAAAAATAATCTTGTGCTGACGTTCACTTACTTATGATAGTGCTTGCCAGTTTTGGGGTTCCAAGTAATGATGCTGTTGCGCTGGGTAGATATGCCCATGCCCTCTATCTTTGAAGTATCGACTCCACTTTCTGAAATTCATAGAATTTATTAATTTATATTTAAATTGCTTTTACGCTGCAAGAGAGAAAAAAAAATGTTACCTTTGAAACACTGCCGGATAACTCGGATAGTAGTGTCCCATAGCCAATCTGGATCGATCTCCACATAACCCGGCTTTGGGTACAAGAGCTTCACCTGTAGCACACAAATTAATTTAAAATTAAAATTGGTTTTATTAGAATAATTAAAATGAAAAATTATACGCTGCATTACGTCCACTCATGCAAATGTTTATCTAATCCACACTGACTTAGCAATTAAAATCCACGACCATTGCAAGACTGCAATTGCAGACGCAATCACTCATCAAAGCACGTTGCGGCTTTGTGCGCTGATCATAGCGGCTGTGTGAGTTAAACACATGGATAAGCAGGATTTATTCGATACAACCATCCATTGCAGACCTTGACCTTTTAGCTCGAATAATTCAACCTATTATTTAATTTCCACAGCTCTAAACCGGTTTTATCGGTTTCATTGCCTGCAAATTACTCTCTTTTTTTCTTCATTAATATTAAAATATATATACATACATAAAAGGAAGGTCATTTACTTTCCATTTTTTACTATGCATCGTAAATTTCTATGGATAACTTTAAAAAAAGTTTTACTTTAAACAACTAAATTTATTTATTTAACATATAAAAACGACGCAGTAAATATATTGTTTATTTTTTTACAAAGTGATGCTTTATCAACGTCACATTTTTAAAAATATCCTGAGTACCTTAAATATTCTTATAACAACTATTTCTTTTTAAATTATGACTTTGCTTAAACGATTTAAATAAATTAATTTTTATTATCATTACGTTTACCTACAAAAAGCATTTTCTTTCAAAAATTGTCGACATTATCCTTTATTATCCTTTAAAATTCACAGTCGAACGTTATCAATCGTCCATAGATCTGAATAATTAAATGATCACCCATTCAAATAAGAAATTACAAAATACTCTTATAAACATCATTTTTAACGTAAAACATATTCGAAACTCAGTTTGAAAAAAATGTGGTAAGATAAACTTTACATCTATTATGCAACTAAACATGTAGTACATTTGAATTGAGAGAAAGTCGCTTACTGCTATAAAATCAGATGAATGCAGCGCTAACTTAGACAAGGAAAAATACGTGAGTGAACATAATAGGAATTGAATTGATTTAAAATTATAAAAAACTGCAACGTTGTAGTTAGAAACAAACGTGCAACGTCTGTTGAGCGGTTAAAATATGTTCAACTGCTACAGGCACTTATTCACCACCCATAACTCTAATTGCTTTTACAATTTTTTAAAAAATTGATATTTCCACTTTTTTTTATAAACGGAACTAATCTTAATGGAATTTTTTCAAATTCCTTTCACCACACTTTCATAAATCACTTTCCTACAAATTTCGATCTAATCTTTATAACAAAATAATAATGAGAAAATTTCCATCACTCAGCCTCTTGTCGCAAAATCTGAATCCACTGACTACGAAACCCGATAAATAAAAAATCATAAAATAAAAAAGAAGTTAATGACACTCGGGAATAGGAAAATTAGAACAGTCTCGCACTAGCCGATAAAAGCGGCTGCTTTCTGCAGATAACACGATCGATATCCCTTAGGAATCGTTAGCGGAGACTCTGAGTGCTGGTTAACTCGCAGAGACGAACCTTTTCTGAGGCGAAAGCGACGCTGTCACCCGCATCGTTGATCAGGTAGCAGCGGATCGTTGTCGTGCCGACGTCCAGGGCAGCGAGGTACTTCATCCTAGGAACGCGTCCCACGTTCGACCACGACGAGACTGTAGCGAACGCGCGAGCACTCCACGGGGCGACTGGCACGTGTCGACTGCTCGGGCAGAGTGGCAGAGTCGCTCAGACGCGCGCGCGCGTTGCTATATTGCCTTATCTCGTTCCGTCTCTCTCTCTCGTATTTTATTGCTACTGGGTTTCCCGAGTGGCGCAATGCAATTATTCCTACTGAATAATCCTTTATTTTAATTATTATGACTAAATTACTGAACGATTTTTTTGCGAACGGCAGCTTTGATTTTTGCGTATTACATTTGCGAGGCGATGGTTATGGAATATTTATAATGTGCGCTTGAAATCAAGAGAATAAATTCTATTTGTTTTCGGATTTGACCACTGTCTAGTTTCGCGGTTCATTTTGTTTTTAAAAGTAAGCGACGCGTGATTGCGATAAAGGCGTTGCGAGCATTGAACTTCGACCTTGACAGGAACTCTTTCGCTTTTTTAGAGGACTTTTTTAACACCCGAAAAACAAATGGATAGTTTATTTTTTTTTTTATTTTTAACTCGTGTTTGTAAAAATATCACAACGAGCCGCGCATATATTAAAATATTATCGAGTATTTTGCGAAACTAGAATTATTTATGCACTCTGTGATACTGTACAACGTAAGACGATCCTTCTAAATCTAATTTCTTTTTACATTTCGTATGCAGAAGAAAGGGTTTTAATTTCTTCTTCAGTTTTTCCTTCCTTAGTTTTGCAGTATTCAAAGAGAGTTTTTAACGCTAAAATTAGTAAATAAATCATACAATTAAAACTATTAAAACTTACATTAGTTTTTTTAATTAATGATAGCATACCTGCTTTGTCTGTCTCTGTCATAAAAAGAATTAAGGCTCTAAATCTTTTCACCTTAGCAAGGTAGGACAAATAATCGTAAATCTTATCTTCATTTGTTACAAACCTTGTACTTAAAATCGATAAAATGTCACTAAAAATATTAGACTCCATAGATTCTTTAAAAATTCCTGGAAAATCTTCTGGTCTTATTTGCTAAAAAAAATTTTTCTTTTTAATATCATTCTTCCACATTTGAAGTTAGTTTCTAAAATACAATTTACCTTTAGATATTTGTATCTGAAGTCAAGCGTCACGTATTTTCTCCAATTTAGAAGAAAAGCGACAGACGACTTTGGTGCTGGAGGCAAAGTTTCTTCAGCTTCGTCATTTTTATTATTAATCTCATTACTGCTTTTACTATCAGTTTTTATAGTACAGTTTTCTTCTGAAATTTCTTCTGGGGTTTTAATAATTGATCTGTCTATTTTTTCAACATCCTTAAATATTGATTCACTTGGTGATATTTCTTTTATGCTTATTCGTTTTAATGTCTGTAAGAAAATCAATAGATTATCTAAAACAAAGAAAAAGATAACATTTGCATATGGGCATAAATTACACTTACTTTATTTAATCGTCGAGGAGCTTCATTTAAAGGTTTAATAATGTGCACCCCTTCTTTGAGTTTGGGTAACCAAGGAGGTAGAGCTTCTATTTCTTTATCTGACTTGTCATCTTTACAAGCATTCTCTTTTACAGAAGTTTTGATTCTTTCAGAAGTAGTTTTCTTCTTTTCTACTGTACTCAGGGGAACAGTCTTATTGTCCTTTGAAGTACTTGGATGAAGTTCCTCTATTTTGACTTTTTTATTTTTACTTTCTTCAACAGATTTGGAAACTTTCTCCTTTGAAGGGCCTTTTCCCATTTTAGCAAACAATTTTTCTCCAATTGTTTTCTCAAGTGAACTTTTTTCATTTTTATCTGTTGTAGAAATGATCAAAGGCTGTAATAATGAAATATTAAATTATTAGTAAACTAATATTTCAAAAATTAAAAATAAGTGAATTTGATACCTTTGAATTTTCGAGCTTTTTCTGTGCTTGCGCTAACATACTAGTAGCTTCTTTATTATTGGGATCTAATTTCAAAACCATTTCTATATCTTTAAGTGCATCTTTGTAACGCTTGAGTTCCATCCTAGCTGTAGCTCTTCTGTGATAAGCTTTTACGTAATGTTCATCACGTTTGATTGCATCGGTACAGTCAGATTCGGCAGAATACAAACTGTAAAATAACATAACAATTGCAATTAACATTTTAAATATAAGCATTAGTTACAATGACTTACTTGTCTAATTTTAAATGGCAGAGAGCTCTATTAGCATAAAATACAGCATCGTAAGGAAATACTTTAATTGCTTGACTGTATTTTCCAACAGCTTTAGCATACTCTTGTTTTTTTACCAATTCATTTCCTTCATCTTTAAATTTGTTAGCTTCTGCGTGTTCTTTCTCCAATTCTTCTTTCGAAGGAATCTCAAACACTTTTTCCTCCTCTTCCTTCTTTCCTTCCACTTCTTTACATGCTTTGTTCTAGGAGCAAATTCAATTTATTAACTTAAATCAACTAACTCAGCAACTGCAAATAAAACATTCGTTTTTAACTTACAGCATCAAATTTATCCCAAGCACTGTAATCGTGTCCCGCAATGCGTTTTGCCTTATTTGGTTTAGATTCCTGCGATGATCCGGGTTCATCGCTTGGAGCTGATTTTTTTTTCTTCTTAGTTCTGACTGGAGGTAACACCTGTAAAAGCATTTGTTAAAATACTGCACACAGAATAAAATACACAAATAAAACGCAAATTACCCTATCATCCTTAGAATTCCGAATCTCCAAATCCTTCTTTTTCATCTGCTCCTCCCATGCCTTCACATCAAGGAACTCTCGCTGGAGATCCTCCGAATTATCCCGAATTTGTTTCTGCAGTAAAATTGTCTTGTCCATCTCGACGTCCGCCTATTTTGCAAAAGCAGCGCACAACTCGTAAGCCCAAGCGCCGCCACAAGTATCATCCAGTATCAACGTAAACGATACGAATTTCAAATGAAGGAGCGCCGAAAGGCCGACCGGCGTATACTCACATGCGAATCGTCAATAAGCAGCTTATATCTCGGACTCGTTTATGCAGGCCTTTCTAGGTTAGGCGCGCCGGATCCTCCGATCCGGACGACAGTGGATCCAGCCTTGTTACCACCGGCGAGGACGTTACTATAACGACACGGTTGCACGTGTTGTGCTCCAGCGATGTTTTGTCAATCCTCTCGTTGCACAAGGGTTGCACTCGACTTTCAAACGCTCCACGGTTCGGTGCACAAAACACAAAGGCGCGAATGCGCAGGTGCAAGTTCCAGAAGTCCCTACATAGTGCTTTTTGGCGCTGCACCTAATTCCGAGAATACGAGCCGCTGCGGCGCGGCGCTTGTGACCCGCGATCAGCTGATCGTGCTTTTGGCGTTATTATAATAGGTGAACGCATTGACGAGTTATTTCATTCCATAAAGTGTAAATTACTTGCAAATAAATGATTTTGCAATCACTTTTTAAACAATGTATACATTAATAACTTTACGATGTTCAAAATTTACTCTCTATATAAATATTTAAAAGTACAATATCTTAAGTAAACAATTACTTTTCCCTGAAAGTAATAAACTAATTAATAATAATTAGTTGTAATCAATAGAAATAGCGCTACTATAAATTTCACATACTTTTGTTATTGCCGTTTTAATTGTTTCTTAAAAGTAATTTAATGTATTTAAATATAATGTTTTTCAATAATTTTCTTTTTGAAATTTTCATCAGTTATAAATCAATTGATGATAAATAAACAATATTTTTATTGCCCAGTCAGTATTAACATTAAATAAAAATGAAGAATTTAGTAAAAATTGCAAACTAATGTTGAAAAATGTATTTTCGAATTCATAAAGTATTATAAGATAGGATATATAATAAATGATCCAAAATTCATGACCGTTTAACCGCCGACATTTGAATGAGCTTTAAAAGCTCGACCTCTATAATTTGAAGTGGGGGATATATCTCAATGGAGCGCATTTCGATTAATGCACTTTTTAACATGTGAATGGCATCGACAGATATTGGAAACGTGCTTAATCACTCCTCCTGATTTTGCGTAAATCGAATACTTCAAATAATTAAACAGCAATGACAATACAAAATTCACGGTGCATAATGATAATTGACAAGCTAACAAAGTATACGTGGACGATCAAAACTACACCTACATTTCGTTAGTCTTTTTTACTATAATACTAACGAAATGTATTTTGTGTAATTTCATTATAGCACCCTAATAAGGTCAAAAAAAAGAACGCCACAACTCAAAGTTGACATTAAAAAAATTAATTTTCTTAATCTATGACTCTACGATTTGTAACGATGACTCCACACGATCGTTTCGGTAGATAATTCGGACTATTCGTAAATTATATATTAAAAATGCGCTCAATTAAAACCTGGAACTAAGGTGTAGCCCCAGATTACTCGTCGGCGCCAAACAAGCCTCGCAAATTGACCTCGCTCGGTGCGAAACGAGTGCAAAATCGCCAACCTCGAACTTCGCCGTCGCCAATTGCGCCGGTCCTCATCACCATATAAAACGCGTATAGAATCAACGGGCCGCCTTTCCAGCGCGCGATCTTTCATTTTTCGCCATCCACCCCCGGAGCGGAGAAAGAGGCCGAACGAGCCCAAGGACGGCGCCTCGCCGCTCACTATTAATATCGGCCGCAAAGGAGAAGAAGCGGCCGCAATCACGTCCCTTGAATTAGGAGTGCGGAGGCGCGCGCGCGCGGGAGATTGAAGGGCCGCCGTTGGGAGTGCCTGTATGCGGCGGGGGGAGGTGTAAATCTTCGAGGCGCAGGTGATACGCATCCGCGCGGCGTAAATCACGCCAGTGGACGCGACAACGTACACCTGAGCTTGACATTCGAGCCTTTTTAGACTCTTGGGCGGCTGCCCGCGCGAGACCCGCGGGACCGAACGCGAGATGCACGAGGCGCGCGTGTCCGGAAATTTCTGCGTCCTTAAGCCCGCGGCGGCGGCGACGGCGCCGCCTCCTTACGCTGACAGACGAGAGCCGAGTGCAATCGAGCTTCTGCGGTGTTGCACTTTCGCTCGTGTATTTTCCAAGAGTGATGGCTTTTATTTTCTTTTTAAGGATATGTTTTATTTTCATTTCGTGATTATTTATAAAAATCAATATCACAGAGTAATTTTGTATGATTATTAAATTAAATGAATTTATTGTGTTTTTAGGAAGATATTATATTTACGTATATCAGTTTTCGATTTTTTAAAGACTTGTAGAATGTAGGAAAATATTATTAATAATAGTAATTATTTATAATAATAAGTAATTACAAAATAAGAATATTTAAAAAAAGATACCCTTAATGATTAAATATTAAAAATGTCGAAATTTTGATGTTTTAATAGAAAAAATGGCAAACATCATTACAGAACGTTAAAAAAAGTATCAAAGAAGATCACTTACGTCTTATAACCTCGAGAAAGAACTTATCCATTTCTGATCCCTAGATCGATACTAAAAAATAAAATTGAACTTTCTAGCTTCAATCGCACCTTTTCTTATTTTACTCTAAATAATTTTTTTTTATGATACATGCAATATAATTTAAAATGTTGGTGATACCACACCAAACGTTAAACGCTCAATCTTCAACATTTACACTATTTTTTCGAATGTATTCACATTTCTCCTTAAATAATAGAATGAGGAAAAATATATGTACCACCAGCGATAACTCAGAAAGGAAAAATAAAACAATTTTTCTGGTAAAATAAATAAAAAAAAGTGTTAGCGTACATTCAGTGCTATTCAGAAAAAAACTTCCGACTCAGCAAAATCGATAATAGAGATCCCTTATGCAAAACCCTAGCACATCGAGCTAAAAAATTTCCCTAATCAATATGTAAGTTAAATCAACCTATGCAAACAGTAAAGATCTACGTCCTCGAATTATCGTAATAAACCACAGTGCAGAAAACTAATGATTATGATCCTGCGAACGAATCCGCGGCGAGAGAGTGAGTTTCGCCGCGCGCGTCGAGATCGACCGGCGGCGGCGGTGGCGGCGGCGAAGGTTGCCGGAGGCGCGCTCGCCGCCAGGTAAGCGAGCTTTCAGGCCTCTTAGTTGTTCGCCAGCGCGCGGCCGACGCACAGCTCGGAGCTTGGCGGAGCGCCGATCCCTCGAAAGCTCGGTTTTATTTAAATTCCCCACCGGTGTCCAAAGCCCGCCGCGGGCTTCGATCGGGGCCGAACGAGTGATCGGTGAAGTGTCGCCTCTTTTATAAATAGCGGCCTCTGAGTGTCTCCAACGCGTGCCGACGTCACGTGAAGCTTTGAGGTGATTTTCGAGAAGTCGCCGTCTTTCAGGAAGCGCGTAGTGCGGGAAAGTTCGACTGGCTGGAGCTTGCGGCACTTGATTTAAAATAAAAAAAGATAGACGAGTGAAAGAAAATGATAAATCAACGTCGGTCCTTCGAGGGTTGATTCGGCGCTGAAGCTTGTGAATTATTAGGTGGATTCTGTGTCAGTATGCCATCGTAGCGATGCCCGGTACAATTGTCTCCTCGTTCACAGTCGAGATCGAGAGGCGCGGCAGCTTGCGAAGATCATGCGTGTGAAAGCTGCCAGACTAGCCCTGTCTGAGAGACTGGACCCTTGCAGGGTCTTCCCTTTCGGTGAGTAAAAGCTTCTTGCAAAAAATTCCTAAATTGAAGAAAGCACCTAACATAATCGTAATCGCAAAAACTAAAAATGAATTATTTATCATTGGCAAGCTTATTTCGGTAAGAAAACAATTTTCGAAAATAAATTTATGATACTTGCAAGTCCGCTCGTAACATCTGCACTTCGCCTGAAATAAACTCGCGCAAACGCTGGCTAAACCATGAATCGCGTAAATTTCTTCTCGAATTTAAACAAAAAGCGTTCGGAAGACACTTGGCCGATGAAAATTCGTAGAATCCGACGAAACTTCATATCCGAGCGGCGTGCCCGAAGGTTAAGCTCGCGAGGGCGCGCGTGCGAAATCGACGCGCGTATACCGGGAACCGCGTGTCCCATAAAGCGCCACCGACGACGCGCTATTTGTTTACCGAGGCGGAGTGCCTCTGAATAAACGGAGGGCGGACCGCGTGGCTCTGGCGCAGAGTGCACTCGTCGACGCGACGGTTTCGACAGGTAGTATTTTACCGGTCCCGTCGCGTTTTTCGAAGCTCCCCCGCGGCTGCCCACCTTTGTTTGCCTCCTCCCCCCTACGATGATATAACTTTATCGCGGCTATTCTTAGTCGGCGACCGTTTCCTTTTTTCCCCGATGGCCCGCGTTCAGAATAGAAGTGCTTGTTGCACGTGAGCTAATTTTGGCCCCGAGACTCGTCTGATTTTCAACGAGCATTAAACTTTTGAACCCGCGTCGTCGCCGGCGAGCTTTCGCGGCACTTGCGACTCCAGCTAGCGCTTGAGCGCACACGCGGAGATGTATAGACGAGCGCAGGGGGCGGCAAACCAGGCGACTCGGCTCGAACAGACAAATATTATTTAAAGATGATGACCCGCGGCCGGGGGTTTTTATACAAGCCTCGGAAAATATCTCACCGGGCTTGTTAACTCGGCCGGTGGCCGATTCTAATTTCGGAGTGCAATGCCATTGCCAGTAGACCGCGAGCAACGCGAAAATTCACGCAAGGCCCTTCGCGCCGCAACCCTGACTGCGCGCCGCCTTCCTCCTTGCTCCTTCTAAACTTTTCTCGGCGCCTTCAAGGCTTCCCTCCCGCCCGCACATAACAGCCGCTCCAGCGCTCCCGAAGGCGAAGGTTTCGCTTCCTCGCGAAACTCGCGGAGACGCGCCTTCCGCCGCGGAACGAAGGAGCCCCGGGCGATAAGGAAAGGGAAGAAAAGAGGAGCGGAGCTCGTATCTGCCGGGGCGTCGGAGCGCACGTATTTGCTGGAGAGCCGCGGCGCTAATTCCGCGGCATGCGAATTCGCGTGCGCGGCCAGGGCTTGGGGGGAGTCCGGTATACATATACCGCGGGGTCATAACTTAAGGCCGTAACCACCCCGAGTCCACTCCCTCGGCTATTATTTTACCGGCTTTTTTAACTGAAAGCTCCGCCGGCTGCGCCCGTTATTGCAACGATCACAAAGTTTCGGACGGTTTGTAATAACGTAAGCGATCAGTGGGGCTGGAGCGAGGCGTTTTGAATATTTGTTCTTTCTTTATTGCGCAAGGTAGCATGCAAATTGATCTATGAGGAAACTTTCTATTATTTCTTGAGTATAATCTTTTTTGGACGCTTGAATTTTTTAGATAAGAATTTAGGTCGAATATTAATTGGTTTGCGAAACATTTGAGGTAGGTCGTCCATGATTTGAAGGATGTCTGTAATAGTGCGGTAATTGGATTAAATTCTTTATGGATTGTGCACGAGCTTATCGAATTTAAATACTCAATTCGTTTAATAAATTTGATACTACAAATAACTAATGTTTAAAAATGATCGTAAGTATAGGTACTGTATATGAAGGTGCGATCACAGACTGACATTTAAAATGATTGTCATACTTAATTACTGTAATAAGTAAATACCATGCATTAAATTGTGCTAGATGGTATTTAATTTTTCATATATACATGAATGTTACTAACCCTCTTATTTATAAAAACAAAAATCAATCAACCAAAAAGCTTCTTTTATAAATAAATTAACACATTCCGTGAATGAACAGTCAACTCTCCGCTCATAAAAAGAAAAATTTATCACTCAAATAAAACAATCAATATTACACACTCCAATCGCTATCGTAAAATGTTGCCACTCCATTAAAAGAAAAAGCCCCCACTCACACAAAGCGTCAAAACTTTAAAATAATCACGGATCAATCGGTGACGCGAAAAGAAAGTAGAAAAATCGCCTCGTTACAGGTGGACCGCGCGCGGGTTTTTCGCTAGCTGGTAGCCGCGGGGCGTCCTTTTTGGCGGTGCCGCCGGCGGCGGCTAATCGGCCGATTCGAAGGCCTAGAAACTGTCGCTCGCGCGCCGCCCGGTATATTTAAAGCCCGTGGGCACAATGGGAGGCCAGGAAGCAGCGGCTCGCGGCGCGGCCTTCCACCGAAATAAAAACGCGCCGCGTGCCCGCGGCCTCGCGCTGTCAAAGACCTCGGCTGCATATCCGAGCCAACCGGGGGTTGACGGGCGCGCGCACCAAGCCTTCGCGCCCGATTTCCATCGCGATAGATTTTCGGGAGATTTTTACGCCGCCGTTGCACGGTTTTCAGTCCTGACGTCTTTGATGTACGAAGTAGGGGGTGGTGGTCGTGGGTACGGCTGTGTTTGTGTTAAGTGCTTGTGGCCCGGTGACTGCGATGCTGAGATGCGATAAAAATAATGTGCATGTTTTTAGGGGGAACTGTCGTGTTGTACACGTACAAATAAGATTATCTTGGAATTATTTTCTTACGGAAAGCGTATAATTACATAATTTATTGCAACGTGGGTTATTCAGTTATGAAATTGTTTAAATTTCTCGATATTTGCGTTTCCGTTTTACCTCAGAAAATTGCACGTACAAAGATTTTCATTATCCAAATTTTTGACATCTACAAGAAAAAATAAATGAAAAAATAAATTTAGCAGTCGTTGAAATGCGCGATACTTATTTAGGTACAGTTGCATGAGAAAATAACGGCAAGATATATATTTTTTCACGATGTCAGTGGCGCAATAAATCATATCAGATTGTAAAACTTCATTTTTACCCACAAAATTATTTTTAGCAGTTGCTTCTTAATTTTTCTGAAGAAACAAGCAATCTCCAAACGTAAATATAGCCTATACAGCAATGAAGTGCTATATTAATCAAATCTAGAAAAGAGAAAAAAATATTTGCTGGTGCAATTGTGTTATGAAATATTATTTAAAACATTGTACACAGTGATTAAACTGATTAAAAAATTAAAATTTTTAAATCAAAGTACAATTAAATGTACACGTAGGTATGTAATCTATCAAAGCTAAATTCAAGAATAGAGGTCAATTTTCTCTTATTTCAGGCCGCACGCTTATTTCAGTTATCGAATTTTCGAAATTTCAAGCTGGTCTAGTTGCATCCATTCACTCACGTATCCATTTTCGTAATTTAAAAGAAAGAGGAAAGTAAGTAGAGCCACGCGATCATCTCAGAACCACTGTGGATTAAAAGCGGATAGTTAATTATTCGAACCCTTTTATTACCTTAGAAAGAAAACTTCATACCTAATGTTAAAAGCAAAAAGATTAGAGATTAGATTTGTAGATAAATTATCGTGTACGTAAAGATGTCTAAAAAAAATTACTTTATTTTAAAAAATCAACAGATCAAATTGATTTTCATATTAGGCTGATTATCTCGATTAAGTAGAAACAGACGAATCCGGTAAGACTCGCATTTTCATCTTAAATCATTTATATTATTCACAGTTAACGATCTTTGAATTCGAAATTACATTCATGAAGCAAACAAATTTAACAACCCCCGCAGCACAAAAAAAGCTTCGCGCCTCACAATGTGTCCACTTTCCAAACGCCCGAAGCAATACCCGCCCTCGATCCACAAACGGTGTAAATTCGCTAATCTAGCCATCTCTATATAACTCCTAGGCATCCAGTTCACCCATTCGCCGGATCGCCCATCGCGCGCTCATAGGCGCGTGATCGATTCCTTGACACGGATCGCCTTAAAGCAAAGCCGCGCGCAATGAAAGAGAGAGGCAAAAAGAAAAAAGACGCGCCACCATCACACGCGCGGCGGACATTAATCATCGCTGAAAGTGCGCGGCACTTTTACCGCGCCGCTCGCGCGCGAGTGCATTAGTCCCGGGGGCGCCGATCGTTTGCCTTTGGAGACAAGGCGCGCGACGAGTCCCGTACCTCGCGCCTCGCTGCTATATTTACCTCGACGCGCGAGGAGACGCTGGCGCGCATTCGCGCGGCTTCCTTTTTATTCTCCCTCCGTTTGTACCTTCGGCGACGGCGGATCGTTGCACCGATTTCTGAATTTCCTGCGGCACGAGTAATTGGGGCGTCGACGCGATTAGTCAGCCGCTACTTTATTTACCGGGCAGTCGCGCGGTGTTTTGATTGAGCGCCGCGCCGATGGGAATCCACGCTGACTCGTGCGACTTCCCCTTGGCTCTTCGGCTTTCGTCGAGGTGCTTATTTTCTTCTTTTTTTTCTTACGGGCGACGCGAGTTCGTCGTGTATTTTTAGGCGCTGTTTTTATTGTAAAGTTGGGGTTCGATCGTCACAACACTGAATGATTTATGAATCTTTTTCTTAATTCGTACTTCATTAATGAATCATTTTAATATCGTTAAAAAAGAGTGATATACATGTTATTACTTTGTTTAATACTAATTAAATAGTAGCTTTAAGAATACGTAAGAGAGTATAATTTTATTATTTCGTTATTTAAAACAATAATACTATTATATTTCATCGGTTATGAGTACGTGTCTTACTACACTCGTCTGTTTCTACTTAAGAGCGCCAAAGAGCAATCGCAATGATGTATAACAAACAAAAGCACAATTGTTTGTCTAATTAAACATCTTCTGGTGCCCTAAATAATTTTGTTAGAAGATATTGCATAAGTCGAAAAAAATTTGATGTTTATAAGCCGCCAACTTAATTCCCACACTACAATCCTCGATCTACCCTAGAAAAAATAAAGCTTCGTCTCTCTTCCTCAACTTGATTAAAACAATGCACCGCGCAACAGCTCGAAGATCAAATCTCTACCTACAACCCATTACATCCAGTCCAAGCAAACGGCGCAACTAATCCTTCATCCCCTCACTCTTCGATTGTTCGAACGAGTTGGCCAAAGAAGGGGCGGTCTGCGGAGATCGCGGTATTTACGCCGGGCAATTCAGCGAGCGTCCAATCCGCCGAGAGATTAACGACGACAATGAATCCGCATCGATGTTTATCTATGTAGGTCTAGGATAGGTCCTTAGCTGGGCGCAGTTACAAACTTCGGGCTATCCGATACCTCGGGCCGGGTCTATTTTTGCCGGGGCGCGCGGGCGCAACGAGATCCCCCACCGGCGATCCGCGGCCGCGATACCGCCCGCGGCTTTGATAATAACCGCGCGCGTGAGAAATCATCGCTCGCCCCGCGGTAGACGCGCTCAGCTCGGCCATGAGCGTGTGGTTCATTTGTTTCGCTTATCGAAAAACACGATGCATGCGAAAAAGTCGTGTACGTACGTTGCGACGGGGGTGCAGATACTCGAGGGTGTAACTACTTGCTCGATTGTCGTTACGCATTTTTTTTAAGTTGGTTTAGCGGTACTCAGGGGTTTTTCTTGTACTCGAGAGTTTATTTTGTTTTTACTCGTGTTTTCCGTAATAATAATAATAAAAATAATTAATTGACTCACGCGTTTTATCCGTAGTATCGAAATTATAAATATTTCGGATGTAATATAAAAGAAATTCTCTTTTCAATTAAGAGAAATAACGCGATTGAAAATGATGTTTACAAGTGCGACTTAAAATTGTAAATATATCAAGTTCATTTTTGTCATTCTTGAAATGGTGCCAGTGAGCGCCTCTGAAAAAAAGTCTACACCAATTGCAGAATCATTCTCAAAGTAAAAGAAGCGTTTAAATATTCGTAAATCCATTTTTACATCGCTCTAACATTCCAACTCATGTATATTTACGTAAAGTGAGTTTAAATGCCAGTTAGTAGATACAGCCGAGTATAGTCAGACTGGGGTCATTCGCAGACCATTACTACATTTCGACTGCAAAATTTTGCAATACGAAGAAGTACGACACTTTACGAAACGATTTTAATGTATACTCTTTTAAAAAACTGCAGAGATAATTAAGAAAATTTTGCACTCTTCTAAACCATCAAAGCTGATTAAGCGAGGTAATTACACCTTGCCCAATATTTGCTTTCAATCTGCGCTTGCAAATTTTGCAAGCCACGTCGCTAACTGCAAGAAAAATCGTCGTTCCTCTAAAAATAATCACAAACCATGTCGCAACGGATCTCTTTAACCTCCAGAAAAAAATATCTCGCGCTTTTTTAAATAAATAAATAAGTAACCAAATAACGCACGGAATCCACTGTTCCAGGAAGGAAAGGTGCGACGATGCGGACCTCGAGCCGAGAACCAGATCAGGGATCGGGTTCGGAGAGGGCCGCAGCGTACGACAGGTGGGCTCGTTCGGCCGCGGGCCGCCGGCAAGCGGAGCGGATCGGCGCCTGCCGCCGGGCACCGATCGCCGTCTCGCCGTTGGGGCTGCAGTAGCCGCGGCGCAGCGCCGGCCTCAGGATGACGGTCTCGTACCAGTACGAGGTCGCCAGCTCGACCAGCGGCGGCTTCACCCGCCTGCTGTTCATGTGGCGGGGCTCCCTCTACAAGCTCATCTACAGGGAGCTCCTCATGTTCCTCGCCCTCTTCGGCACGATATCCGCCCTGTACCGGCACGTGCTCACCGACGAGCAGAAGCGCGCCTTCGAGCAGATCGTCGTTTACTGCGACACCTTCATCAATCTCATACCCCTCAGCTTCGTCCTTGGATTCTACGTGGCGTACGTCGCCGGTAGGTGGTGGCAGCAATACACCGCCATACCCTGGCCCGACAAGTGAGTTGAGCTGATGAATTCATCCATTGGCTTGCATTGCCACGATTGCTGTTTAAGCCCTTAAAAAGATATGTAATTAATTAAACAAAAAAAAGCCATGCACTTAAATTAAAAATTTTTTTTAACTTTTCTTTAAAATAAGACGTTCATTTTTTATTTTGATTCATGTACTTTAAATGGTTATCATTTTTGCAATACATTATTACAAAACAGTTATTAAACTTTTTTTTGCTACCCAATAAATTTCAGTATTTTTGTAATAACATTTAGAGAAATGCAGAATGAAGGTGCACTAATGTCTGAAATTTTTGTAACCCAAGAGTAATGCACTCGGTAGCCCTTTACGTCATCGGGAACGACGAGTACGGACGCATGCTACGCCGGGCCCTGATGCGCTACCTCAACCTGTCGCTCATTCTTGTTTTACGATCCATCAGCTCGGCCGTCAAGAGGCGATTCCCCACCCTCGATCACGTCGTCGACTCCGGTGAGGGCAACATCTTTTTCTTTCCTCGCGGTAACAAAAGAAAGAGCCTCGTAATGATCACGATTTTCGAACTCCAATTTCTTTTTTATGATTCGCTACGAACGAAATTGCTCTTTTATTGCTCTTTCTCATTTTCGAATTTGCTCAATTAGAAAATACTCGTTTTATTCGATAAATGAACGACTTACTAAACAAATTTTGCGCCGTTTCCTTGATAAATTGACAATTAATTTTGTGTGGGATTTAATGATAAGAGGCAAATAATAGGCATAAATATATGTTCGTACTTTTTTGACAACTACGTTCGTACTTTTGACATAGTACTGACTAATTAATTATCAATTTATTTCTGCGTGCTTGCACGCCTTCTTATCGATAGGTTTTATGACTTCATTGGAGCTGGAACTTTTTATATCCGTGCCAAGTCTCGAGTTCAATACCTACTGGATTCCTTGCACGTGGTTCATCAACTTGCTGAAGGAGGCGAGGACGAACCATCGATTGCCCGACCCTCAAGGCTTGAAAATCATAATGGAGGTACACTCAATCAAAAAAGTTTAAAAGCCCGATATAAAAAAGAAACGCTACCGTAACATCTAAAAGAAATGAAAAAGAAAAGAAACTTGGAATTACCAAATCGATGCTCGCGGCATTTCAGGAGTTTAACGATTTCCGCTCGAAGTGCGGCATGCTCTGGAGCTACGACTGGGTGTCGATCCCGCTGGTGTACACGCAGGTGGTCACCTTGGCGACGTACAGCTTCTTCGCTGTGGCGCTCGTCGGCAGGCAGTACATCGAGGGCGCCATCAAGCCCTTCCAGATGAAGGTCGACATTTACTTTCCGATCTTCACGGTTCTCCAGTTCTTCTTCTTCATGGGACTGCTCAAGGTTGGCACGATGCTCGCTAAGTAAGCGGCGCTTCTTCGATACGAATTTTCACCGGCACATTTTCTTCCTTTGTTTCTAAAGGTTGCGGAGCAGCTCATAAATCCGTTCGGCGACGACGACGAGGACTTCGAGCTCAACTGGATGATCGATCGCCACACTAAGGTATTGGACGTACAAATTTTCTCCGCGGAAATGAGACTGTTGGTATAATATCTGATAAATTTTGCTGATAGGTTTCGTACCTCGGCGTCGACACGTTGATGAATCGCTGCCCGCCCCTCGTTAAGGACATCTACTACGATTCCGAAAACTTGATTTTGCCATACACCGAAGCAGCGGCCGCGTACAAGCGAAAAACTTATCGTGGCAGCGTTGCTAATATGACGTGAGTTTATATATTGAAGTAGAACAATATTGCAGAGAAAAAACATTGATTATGATAATGACTTATTGATACAATTGTAAATTTTGCTCTGATAGCGTGCCAGAAGCAAAGCAGACGATGTTCCTGCCAAACATAATGGAGGAAGAAGAAAATACGCATACGGCGACCCCGCGAACCTCCAGCGCTAGTTTGGCTGTGCATGAAAGCCCACCAACAAGTAATAGACGGTAGGATTTCATCTTCAACAAAATATTTTTACTTAGACTTTTAAAAATATTTATAAAATACATTTTAAAAGCATTTTTTATTCAAACTCTAATGATCACCGTCTACTTACTCTCTAAATGAGAAACAGTGAATTTTAAATGATTCAATTTTAGGTGATAAGTTTTATTTAGAAAAGGACAATGCCCCTTATGAAATTTATACTAACACTTAATATTTAAAGAAATTAAGTTTTAAAAAATCGTCTGTTTTATATGAATAATGTGAGATTTTTACGACTAGTATCTTATCGGTTAACATACGTAAGTAGTAACAAGCGAATATAGACAGACATGCATCTTCAATCACTTTTTGTAATCTTTCACTTCTAATAAGGGAATAAATTTTATTTATTTTAAATTCTTCAAAGTTTAAAAAGTTAAGTACTTTAAACTTCTAAAGTTTTGAATAAACAATATAAACATTTAATTTTTTATTGAACGTGTGTGACTGACCCTTATTCACTGAATTTACGTTAATGTAAGTTGATATTTTTGCACTACTATTTTTCTTCATTATTTACGTTGTGGAGTTTTAACCCGATCATTTAAATAAATAATTGAAATAAAGGGAATAATAAATAAAGGTAACTCGCACTGTAATCTTGAAAATAGAGACCACCGGTAAATTTGACCACTATCTTATTGTGCAACGTTAGATAGAGAAGCAGCCGCTTCGCCCGCTTAATGTAGGTCCGTTTGTTTTAGCCAGGGTGGCCCCTCCCCTAAGTCGTCTCGTCGGTTGGCTCGGGGCGCTGGCGAAACGGTGGTCACGCTAGAGGAGCCGGATCAGCAGTCGTCGCAGCAGGCGGCCGAGCCCGGCGGCAAGACCAACGGCCGGCCTACCAGCGTCCTCGCCGAGGCGGTCAAGATGTTCTCGCACAAGTCGAAGATCGCCGAGCAGCTGCAGAGCCGCAAGCCCTTCTTCGCCCTGGCCAAGTCCAAGTCCAGGGTCAGCATACAGCCATGGCCGAGCGCCACGAATCTCAAGTCCGAGCCGGTCAGCGGCTCCGACTGGAGCGTACGCGACACCGAGACCAAGCGGCTGCAGCACGCCCGCTCCTTCAACATTCCCAGCATCGACGTCAAGCAGCCGTCGCTCGACGACGAACTCGACGACGACGACGACGACGTGGACGTTGTCGACGCCGGGGCCAGGGACAGCGTCGAGTCCAGCAGTTCTATCAAGAAACGCGCTCAGTGAGTTCGCATTCTCTTTTTTGCTTTCTTTAAATATTATTTTTTTATTATTTGAAGTAACTTCTAGCAAAAAGCTTCAGCATTTACAAATTCAAATATAAGCCCGAACTAATGGTATCATTATACATCGAAATTTTTTACTAAAACAATATTTGGAACGTTGTTATTTCAGATACAGGATATTTAGCATTAATTTAAAAATTTTTAAATTTGTTACCACTTGTAATAAACGACGAATCAATTCACCCTTTGAAGTGATGACGCTTAACTCTCCGCAATTTACAACCTGTTTTAAAAATAAGATTTAATATTTTTATAAGTACTGTTCATTTTAAAAATTAAATATTTTAAATAACAACAAGTCAAATTAATGTTACAGTATTTAACTACAAGATAAAGAAAACTTCTTGGCTTTTCGCTAAAAAGGTACTCAAATGATAAAATTTGCAGGGCGATGTTCGACGCGCGAGGCGCCGCGGTGAATCGCGGCTTCCTGCGGCGCGAGGAGAGCATCGAGGAGAGCCAGGAGCCGCGCTGCGGCTGCGAGCACGCGAGCTCGAGCAGCGGGGCCGGCTGCTGCAGCGAGTCGTGCGTCCGCCAGCGCCCGCCCGGCGTCCAGCGGATCCCGGTGCGCTCGTTGTCGACGTCGGCCACGCGGCGCAGCAGACTGCGCTCGCGCGCCGGCCGCTTCAACAGCTTCCCGAAGTTCCTGGCGCGGCGACCGCGGCCGCGGAACTCCGCCGCCCCGGCGACGCCGAGCGCCGAGGCGCGCGAAGCCCTCGCCGTCTCCAAGAGCTCGCCCGAGCTCAGCCTGGCCGTCGAGTTCGGGGCCTCCTGCGCCGTGGGCGAGCGCGTCCGCGCCACCTTCTTCACCGGTAACGACGACGACGACGACGACGACGACGACATCGAGGTGCTCGATCAGCGCGCCAAGAGGTCCTGATCGACGCTGCGCCGCGCGACTGCTGTCGTACGGTTCTTCGCCTGGGGCGCCAGAGGCTGGCGCGAGGAGTCTTCCGTGGTGCTACTTTAATCGGCGTTCGCGTATTTTAATGATGCGAATTCAGTATTGTTTGTATATTTAGCAGCTAGGCGTACTTACAATTAGGCGAATTTCGTGAAGTTTTAGTTCTATACATTTTGTATCGATTTTATTCTTGCATTGATTGTATGATACTGTAGAGAGAAAAAGTTGTACACTGCCGTGTCGTTGTATAAACAAATCTTTTTTTACATCATTTACGATATTCTCTCTGATTAGCTATACTTATTTAGCGCTGTTAATTTTTACCGTGCACTTAAATGCATTTTAATTTTGACAGAAAATCTAAATTTCTTGCTTTTATTTTTACCAAAAGTGTCGACTATAAGCGTATTTCCTCGTAAACATTAATTATAGTTTTTAGTAGGTTTGCGAGCACTTAAAACTCGTTATTTATAATTTTAACACGGGGAAGCGATGACATTCGGCTCCTCAAGCTCAGGCGTACGTACGTTTTGGAATTGTGCCGTGCATTGAGCAAGCATATAATAAAACTATCCTGTAAATATTGTATATAGATCGATAAATGCATACACGCATTGCGTCTTCGCTCGACTCCCACGTGTATAATAGCGAATGCCAGATTTTTTGTGATGTTCCCGAGGTGCCGACTTTCTCGTGAAAAAAAATCCTAGTTATGTACGTCCATGGGCGTAATCAAATGTTATTATTATACTATATTATCTAACGTGAATCGGATTCCAGTATAATTGGTGTAAACTTTTGTAATATGTACATATAATATACCATGAACCTAAATAAATTTATATTGTTACATAAAAGATTAAGTTTTTTTGGTTACACTGTTTAAAAAAGTCCCGACACGAGATAATTTCGTATACTGATTTTCGTTAAATTAAGTGACAGTGACATTATTTTCATTAGTTTCATTTATAAATGACAGACCTATAAATACATTCTTTGGGAGATGTTTTATTTTATAATATGACATAATTCTAAAAATATTTTTAGCGACTTTTAAAATAGTTTTGATGACCGACAGTTATTTGCTAACTATAGTTAGATAAAAAATGAGAATATTAGGAAAATAACTTTTTTAAATTTACAATCTAGTTTTTATTTATTAAAGATAATGATTTCTTTTAAGATTTAAATGACAATTTTTCTGCCCAAATTTAACGCTCTGTATTGTTAAGAATATTTTTAACAAACTTAAATATTTTTAGAATTTTTCAAAAGAACTTTTTTACTGACTTATAGCATTGTATAGTTTATCAACGTTCAATAAATCAGAAACAACTTTGTGATTCACAGTAGTTTGAACATATTAGCCGACATAGTTTTATTTTAGTGTAAGTAGAAATAATGTTATAGTACTTTATGATTAATTACCTTTTTAATGGAATAATTTTAATTTTACAAACATTAATATGTTCGAGTATTTAAATATTATTTTACAAAGTAAAATTTTTAATTTTATAGTTAAAAATTTTATAAAATCAGTCTTTACGTCACATTAAGCTGTGCTGGAATGACTGCTTGTCGTTCCGCTAATGGCATTAAAAAGAGCCGCACTATTACGTTTGAAGCTCGTTGTATGTTCATCAGGCCACACCGATTCTTCCAAAAGCGATGATAGGTTCTGACAAAACTTTTGGTAATTTTCTCTTAATGCTTCCTGATATTCGTGTTGATCACAAGATATAAGCTTACTATTAATTTGGAGGGCAGTGTAACAAATTTTTACAAATTCTCTGCAAATAAATATATAAATATGTGAAAATTTCAAAATTTACTAAAAAATTTCTTACAATGTAATAGTACGTACCTAAAAACATCTTTTAATTCTTGCACTAATTCATCAGGGTAATGGCAAGAATGTGCAGAATCTAAAAATGCATGAGCATAGGCCAAAGGACCTGCATTTACAGTAACGCAAACACTTCCTTGAAGTTTTAATTGTAGTTTTTTCACGTCAACGGATCCACCGATTAAACATACATCTTCAAGTTCTTGTACCCTCTGTCTCATCTCATCCAACGCAACTTGTATTGGACTCAATTCAAATATCTTCTTTTCGATTACTTTTATTCGCTTCTTCACATATGGAAAAGATCGTTGTGCTAAAATATACGAAAATCATTATAGCATTTCATTTAAATAAGTTGTCAAAAACAAAAAATATATATAATTACTTGTCAAAATTGTTCTACGTTTCCACTGGTCTTGAGGATTCCCTCTTGCTTTATTCCCTTGTTGGGTAAATGGCGTTTCAAACATAAATCTAGATATGTCATGATTTCTTTCAAAATCTGTTAATCGAACTTCAAGTTCAGTCTCGTCAAAATATGGTAAAACGTGTGTTACTTGAATGTAACCTATTTTCGGATCCAATTCAGAAATTTGAACTGGTGCTGAATCCATTATCATCTTTACATTTTCGCTTCCAAATTTTTCTGCATAAAGATTATGCAATCTTTCGGATATTTCAGCCAATGATGTTACTTTCGGTTCTTTATAAATGTACTCTATCCCATGTTCTTGGTCAAAGTAGGCCTAAAAAAAGGTATCAAAAATATATACAAATGTACTTAAAGCTAAATTTTTCAGTTGCTAGTTTTATGTCTTACCGAACCAAAAAAAGATACTTTGTAAAATCGACCAAGTAATCTTTTACCGCTTTTGTTTACTTGGAGTATTTTATTATAGGCCTGATTCAAATGCGAATAACAATTCGCTAACGCTTGATAATTTCTTGCTTTTTCGTAGATCGGTATTATCAAACGATACAAGTGGCCAAGCAATTCAAACCTTTCGGCTTTGTCTAAAATTTCTGCACATGTTTGCAATTGTTTCAGTAAAATATTTTCGTTGTAATGAATGTCTTGAACGCCAACGTCAAGTTTAAGGCCTTTTTCGTCGCTCGGTATATTTTTTGATAATTTTTCAAAAGCTTCAGCGCCCCACTCGTTCAAATTATTTAACTTTAAGTATTCAGCTATCAAAGCAGAAATGTGTAATTGACAACAAGCAGCTTCAGAATAATTTCCATCTTCGAGGTGATTCCGAGCCATGGTTTCAAGCCAGGTTTGTCTCAATTCAGGCGTGCTAGCGTAGGAATTGGCTAAACTATGTTCGAGGTCAAGCAGCATTTCAGGATCATTGGTATGTTCTCTCATTTGTGCAGTAGCCATCAATACCGTTCTTATTCTCTTATTCAAATCTTGAACTTCCAAAGGGAAACTCGTGCCCTTCATAACTTTGTCTGAGCAAGCGTAACTGTTTATCAAGGACAATGATTCTTGGAATCTTGAATTGTTTAAACCAATGACGTTACCCAGCATTTGCGAAACTGATATGATTACCTGTTTACAGATTTATTAAATAAATATTTAGTAAATAAATAGTTAAATAATTCATTAAAGGTTTATAATGTTTAAAAAAAGTATTATTACTTGAAGGTGAACTCTGGTTAAGCCTTTTCTACTAGTGAATTCAAAATTACTACGCATGAGTAAATAAAGTAAGGCACACGATTCTTGCCTAATGGAGCTTAATTTACTATTACAACACCGCAACAACTCGTAACACAAACGGCCGCACAATACCGGATTACCTGCAATAATGATTTAATACCTTTGTTAATTTCATTCTTGTACGTTTTTAACAGATTCCATTGCTGATGAATATTACCTTGAAATAGTGTTACAGAGTAATTATTTAAAAAAGCTCTTAATCCAGCAAATACATGCCGAAACAAATTCTCCGATTGACCAATTTTGAGGAATGTTAAATACACGTTGACTATTTGCTGGAGTATTGGGTTACTACCGTTCGCTTCCAAGAGAAGGGCCTTAAAAAAGTTTGAAAGTTATATTAAAGAAATTTATGAGAAAAAATAATACCAATTAGGTATCAATTAGGATATGAATTCTAGCAAGCCAACTATGACTTTACCTTGAACTGCGAGCAAAATAATCCTAAACAATCAAGCACAACAAGACCAACTTCTACTGCCAAATTAGCTTGTAAATTGTACACTTTTTCATCGAAATCGTGTTCTAATAAATTTTCTTTTATGGTTGGAACATTCTGTGGCTGAAGAGTACCAGTGGCGATAGTGGTATCGGAAAAATCAGGGGGAGCCATTCTAGCAGGTAAAGTCATGGATTTAACGGTTTTTGGCTTACCCATATCTTGTTTAACCATTGAAGATGGCTGCTTTTTACCAAGATATTTGAAGTGCCCAAGGCATAATCTGTTAAAAAGAAAAATCTGTGATATTTCATCCCTGTTCAACATTTATTAAACCGCCAACTAAATTTTACTCACTCCAGAAGTGTTAAAAATTTTTGTATCTCGATATCACTACATTGTTGCCACCACAAAACAAGTTGATCTTCCTCCATATATTTAACGACAAATAAGAAGCATATCAGTAAATCTTGTACTTCAGATGCTTGAAATTTTTCACATCTTGACGTTGCAGCATTAGCAGATACGCTTACAGAACGCGCATGGCCCTTTTGTTCCTTTCCATCGCTTTCTGTAATTTCACTATTGTGAATAGCGGTTTCTTGAGAAGTGTTAGACTGATTTAAACTCGATATAGTAGATGCATCAGATGCAATACTAGTACAAGAGTAACCATTAACCAAACTTTGGCCGGCTATCGCAGACAAATAAGTTGAATCTCTCACATTTGTGGACAACCTGCTGAATTTGTGAACAATTACTCAATAATTGAATAAATTTTTCTAGTAAAGTAGTGTGTGTTAAAAACATTTAATTATTTCTTTTAAATTTATTACCTTTGGGACAATTTTACTGGAGTGCTAGTATAAGAATAATTATTAGTTATGGTAATCACATTATTTGAAGTACTGCCGCAATTCGTTAAAGTTGGTTGCCTTTCATTTTGACCGACGTTTATTATTGCTTCCAATCGATCAAGGTTCTCCAGTATAATACTTATCCAAGGTATATAAAGAGACGCAATTCTACCCATTTGTCCCTGTAAATTAGAAATTAAATTGAGTTGAGAATTAATAATAAAAATCAATTAATTCTTATTTACTGTGTTGCCTACCTTATCTTTATATCGATCATCCAGTTCATGTTTTGCTAATAAATTTCGCAAAGTGGAAATAGCAATTTTTCTAAGATAAATACTTTCATTTAAAGAAAGTTTTACTTGTTGCAAAATAAGTCCTACAAGGAAATGGTATTTGCAAAAATTATCTGTCAAGTAGTACTCGTTGCATAGTTTATCTAAAAAAACAGGAATAAAAAAGTCAAAATATTTTTCAATTATTTAAGACATTGAAGAGGTGCTAACGTTTCTATTCTATGTGTATAGAACAAACATAAAATGTGACAATATTTTATATATTATTCACATACCGCTGTTTTCAAAGTCACTGTCAACCTCGTCTTAAGCGAGACATAAAATAGTTATTTTATGTACAATTATGATATATTGAAATAATTTAAAAAAACTTCATTTTACCTTTTGATGAATTCCAAGCTTGCGCTAACGGCAAGTTAAGCGATACGAAGTGTTCGTGATTGCAGATAATTTGTAAAAAATTATATTTGTAATCATGCAACGTCCGAGAGCCTCCAGAAACAAAATTATCCACGTATGAAGTTATTATTCTAAAGACGAAACCACGGTCCATATATGAAAGACAATGCTGAAATTTAAAAAGATCTTTTAGCGTAAGCGCATTGAATTTCAAGATAAATGTAGGATATGTTAAAATTTACTTTTAGAAACTCAGCAACACTCTTATTCAGACTAACAGTCTCCTGAGGCATTTCTTTGTACTTGTTCATCAGATCCGTTGATATCACTCGAATCAACTGTTCAATTTGTTCTTGATAATCTTTCGAAAATCTTTCGGGTCGATGCATCTGTAGACAGTTTATTTTCAATTATCCATTTCAGTGATCAATCGAAAAAAATAAATTAGTAAACTTACTTTTATTCTTCCAGTCGTAAGGAGATGTTGCGCCATACTTTTCACCATTACATCGAAAAATAATCCAGAATGAAACATAAATTTCTTTAAAAATTCAACGTCAGAACTGTGAGATTCCAAAAAGCTTGACAAAAATTTAGCAAGCTGTTCATGCACTGTCAATACACATTTGTTTTTAATAGGTGGCGTAACAAATATAAACTAAAACAGAATGATTATTTTTATGTACGTAGTTATGCAATGCTTATTTTGTTTTAATGAAAATGAATTATTACCTTAATATAAGTTTGTATAATTTCTTGACGACCAGCTTCGTATATCACAGACATAATATGTATAAGCAAGTCGATAATGCAGTGTCCCACCTCTTCGCTCACTTTGCACGTTAACAAAGTGAACAATTCGTTAAAAATGGTAGGCAAAAATTTAATAGCACTTGCCAGTTTAATGGAATGCGCTGCTTTCAGTATTTTGCAAGTCTCGGAGTCCGATGGGAGCGCAACCTGCGCCGCTCCTATTATTTTATCAGCTTGATTAAAAAGATTATGTAAATACATATCTTTACTGAAAACCGTCGAATTTATTTGTACACAAACAGAAAATATCGGCTTTTGCGAATCGATCCACATGGTCTCGGGCCCTGCATTCTGCAAGATAAATCGTTTTTGTTATTTAGCACTGAATTAAAGACCCTGAAATGTTTCTAATTACTTACCCCTTTTCCCAAACCAAGAGGTTGAATTGATAAATATTCATCAGGCAAGTGCGTAGCTACAGGTAATACATGTGAGCCTTCTTCTAATAGGGTGAGTCTAAAATTTGTTTAGGCTTAATGTTGAGAACGAAGTATTAATAGAAATAACTTAATTTAATGATTTAACCTACCTGCCCTTGGTAAACAATGGTAACCAAGCATAACCGAGGCAGTGCTCGATTCCATTTTCTTTTTTCTTAATATCGCAACTTATATGATAAAAAGAGAATAGTAGATGATGTTTACAATGTAGCTTGATGGGTAGGCGAATTTTTATCTCTTCGTACCAAGTCGGATTTGCATTGTGGTGTAATACTGGACAAGATACTTTAGAAATTAAAAGGGTAGATCCAGGCCGACCATAAATGCACTAAAATTTTAATAATGATTAGACACACATTCATATTAGAAACATACTTTATAATCATTAATTGCTTACTCTCAGAGGTTGCGCTTTTGCACTATCGCTATCCTTCATTTCCACAATGCAGGCAATATTTCTCGCTCTGTTGAATACTTTTTGGGTGTCGAACGAAATACTTTGTGGATATACATATAGATGATTAATGAGAGTAGTGTAAGGATGTACATCCTTTTCGGATAAACTTTCAAATTCAGCTACTTCTAGCGTTATTTCCGATGTTGGTGGTATAGGAAATGGTTTTAATGGTGCCAACGATGTCGTTAAACAATCTATAACGTTAAAAAATTATAATGGTGGCTGATTAATAATGTTCAAATTTGATTATAAAATAGTACAAAACTTACTTTCTGGGATTTCTGCAATCGCTTCAATTTTTATTTTGATCCACCCTGGGATTGTTGCTAACTTATTAAATTTTTCCGGTCTAAATAAAATAACAAAATAAATGCATAAATATGATATAAGTTAATAATTAGATTATTAAGTCAGTAATCATCATACTTTCTATACTCATTGAGTAATTTTAACAATTCCTCATCTTTTATTTTATTTCCTTCTTGACGATATATGGCTGGAAAATCTGATGAAGTATCCAATTCATTACTGTAAAGCCTGAATAGAGGTCTTGCAGACCATGCAAAAGGCATTCTGTAACTTCCTAATCTGCAATCAAATTAATAATAATCATAATATTAAATATTTGAAATTATTTTTAAAAATTGCAAAATTTGTAGAGAACAAATTGTTGTTACCTTTGGCAACAAGCTTGAATTTGCTTCTGTACTTTAGCAGCCAAACGAGAATCTTTAGCAGCTCGTACATAAGGTTCACATGTTTGAGATATATTTCCTTGTAAAATTTTATCAATTCTTACCACAAGAAATATATCTGGATGGGGATTGCTTATGTTAAATATCGCTTGTCTTAGTTTACTAAAGTAACTTATTGGAATATTTTTCAGATCATCTAAATCTTTCAAACTGTCTTCTTTTAAACTTTCTTCTTTGATCATAGATTTTACGCATTCCTGATTAATATCAAAATGAAAATTTTCGCTTAATTTTCGATTATTTCTTGCATCAAATATACTTAAAGTGGTGTAATAAGGTTCTATTTGGCACAGAGAATCCTGTTTATCTATCGAAATTTGCAACTTAAAACTAATATTTTCACATTTTACAAAAATTCTCCTATTAAACTGCTCTTTGTATGGTTCAATCGGTTTTTTATGAGAAATAGAAGATTTATCATGAAACTGTCCAAGGTACATCTGAAAAAGACTTCGTCGGTCTTTCTTCCGCGCTAGCGAGATACTGACGTCCGTTTCCTGTGAATATTTTATCAATTGTGGATTCATACTCTGCTCCAAACCTTTTAATGTTCCATAAACCTAGAATAAAAATAAAATTAATAGAAAAAATGCAAACAAAAATAGCAAAATAAAAATGTTTAATAATCTATTGGTATACTTGATTGGCTTGTGGTGATGATGGTACACTGTTGCTTGTTTTTTCCAACCAAGCTGCACGTTTCTCTTCTTGTTGCTTGTAATGTTGAAGAACAGTATTTAACTTTATTATCCAGTCTTGTAGTTCAGGTTCACTATCCGCTGCTAGAGTGTATGATTTATGTGGTCCATTCATTCTCAATTCAAAGCAATATTTCCCTCGCTTAGGATTTCTTACAATCTCAGAACAAAAATCTAAATTGGCAATTTTTGCATCTCCTTTTTTTTCGTCTTTAAAAAATTCCAATATGTAAGTTCCGTCGACTTGCTGTCTCAAATGACAAAAACGTTTTTTAAAAGATTTTGAACCAATATTAGAAAACATTGTACGATCACTAACACCCACTTCTGGACCTTTCAATAAATAGCCTTCTTTTGTAATACCATTGTCTTTCATAATATTCTAAAATGATTATAATTTTGTTCAACAATTTAATTCAAGAAATCAGATAACAATAGAATATAAATTTGTTACCTTGTCAAATTGATTGACTTCTACATCAATCTCATATATTTCATTTCTTAATATTTCATCAATTTTTTGTTTATCGTAACTGTGGGCAAATAAAAATTACATTTATTATACTGCTTTTTTAGAAATAAAAATTTCTTTTTATTTATCGCAAACTGCAATATTTCTTACTTTGATAGATCAAGATAGGATCCACTGTAAGCTGAGTATTTATAGTGTATTAAATTCCAATCACTGAAATAACTTTTTACACATTCCTTTGTAAATAAATTTGCATCTTCTAAAGTTGTTACCGGTGGACTGGATGCAACTGTGCGATACTCTCTTGGCTTAATAACTTGCTGTGAAAAAAATTTATAATTTCAGGCTTCTGTAAAATCTAAGACAGTAAATAATGATTAAACTTACAGAAAAATCATCTTGGGGATATAACAATAATTCTCGCTGAACATCATTGTACAGTGCTGTCTTGTATTTCAATATAAAACTCTCGTAGTCAATAGGTTCGACTGAATGAAGTTTACTCTGCAAGTTGTTAAATTTAAATGTACAAAGGTACTGAATAAATAAGTATTATTAACATAAATAAAATATAATATTACTTGTACAGTGCTCTCCCGAACCACCTGAGAAACAGTTTCTCTAAGCTGTGCAGCCATTCCAGGCTTCCCCAAAGCTCGGGTAAACTTTCTTTCACCCATTTTCTGTCAATTCTAAGCACGTAAACTTCGTAAAAATTGAACTTAAGCTAGTCAAATCTTACAATCATTTTGCTGCAATTAAATACTATCACCTCACTTATTCTTAAGTCTAGAAAAACTGATCACTTGTGCAAGGCTCCATCACCGCAACATCGTCTGCTAAAGACATTGTTGTCTAATTATTTATAGTCCCACAATCCACTTAACTGTATATTTATTTGTTTAGCCGCTGCAGCGGTCGGCGGTACAAAACAATCAAAACTTCATTTATTACGAGCACCGCTGCAGAGGTTAGGCATGCAGATCCTTACGCAGCGCTATAAATAACTATAAACTTGTCCAGACTGCGGGCCGGGCCGGGCCCGGGACACTAAAATCTCATGCTAGCGCTCGCCCAGCGAAGCTGAGGCAATCTGAATGTAATCTGATTGATTGACAAAACAATGGCCAAAACTACCCAAAAAGCGCGATGATCGGGGCCCCATTCAAAGTGCAGATTCAGAACTGCCGCGAACACTGCATACGTCAAATACATAGGTATAGTAGTTATACGCGCAGGTAGTACGCTGTACTACTATACGATGTGGGCGTGAACTGCCTATAGCTGCTATAGAGCGGGGCTATCCCTGTCACTGCGATAATGACTATATAAGTATGTTGAATGAGAACAGCTCGGAAAAAGTAGTGAAATTTACTTACAAAAATTCAAAAAAATAATTTTTTGCTAATGTTTTTATATTGTATAAAACAAAAATTTTTTAATAAAAAAAGTTGTTAAAGATTCCTTAAAAATTGTTTAACAACATTAAATTAAGAAATAGATCTTACTAAAAATATAGAATAATTACCACAAGAAAACGTTATTTATTAACAATCCGTAATCGAACATATATCTACATGTTTCATATACAAAATCATCATTTTGGTGTAAATGGTATCAAAATAGCGCTTTATTTAATTTTAGATGATGATATATATCGAAAGTAATAATACTCTCCGATACTGCTATTTGCATGCGGAAAATTTAAGCAACCGTTTAGCAAAAAATTATTCCATTTACCGCATTAATTCTCAAATGATACCACCAACTTGCGATAATTGTTGTTTATTTCTGGAACGAATTTTATAATCGCAGTATAGCTGATAACTGCCTGCGCGCACTTTGGATCAACAGCTCATTTCTAATATTCTAAAAGAATTCTTTTCCTGTTGGTGTTGCAATACCAAGTTGCAAACCCACGTCGCTCGAAAGCCCGGTGCACCAATCGAGAAATGTAGGAACTTTAAAAACCAAATGCAGCTGATGCAAATACGAATAGTTTTATTGAAGGGTAGAGCCAATGTTCGCGTTACTATTATATTCACAAGACGCGGGGCATGCCTTCACTATATCCATCCTTAAAACAACGCGGGTTTGCAAGGTGCTCCGTTGTGAGAAACATTGTCACTTGGACGAGTATATAAAAATTTATAAAAACTAGTAAACTATAGTAACTAGTCTCAGCAGACAAGTAGACAGTGGGAAGGCCAGAACCGTTGATGGTCGAAAAATAACTCTACAAAGTAAAGACGCACTATTAATTAGATGGTATAAGGAAGGCAAAAGGTCATTGCGATTGGTTATATCTATACGTAATTATTAGATACTTTGGCTAAATGATAGTCAATGGCGATTTTAGGGTAATTATATGATTATAACGATAACTTCCATTAGTACAATACTTAAGTGAAATGCTGTACAACCCTTCGACTAATAGTCGATAAATGGAAAGCAGTGGTTTGACAATATACACCCACCTATTACGCGGCAAATTACATACACTGAAAGCGTAAATAGCGGGATCATGATCCACCGGAATAAGATCACAAATAAAATGGTCATGTCTGTGCCGCTGAAAATTACCTCAAGACCTTTCTGGAGTTCTGAAAAAAAAAAAAAAAAAATCAATAGTTTACCGTAATATATATTTCAAACTCTTTACAAGATAAAAAAATGAATCATATCGCTTGTAAGAGTGACACATACTTGCTCAGCAATACTTTTAACAGCTTTTCTGTACGTAACATCATGAACATGATGTCATGTACCATTATTCAACGCGCGTAATCGTTCATACTTGAGTCTTTCCCAAAAGCCGTGGAGCACGCGTTTACCAAACTGGAGTTTACTCTTCGAATACCACTCGTGGCATTTTCTTTGATCTAAACAAAGCGAAGGTGTTCAAAAGATACAATAGCATCGAGCAGCTCAATTTCACTTGTTCAAATCGACTTTTCTTTGACGCTGCTTAACGACCTCGCATGGGTAAAGATAAAATTTTCACTCGGACATTATTTTACACTAATACTGCGACATCCAATAATAATGCGGTACAGAACACATCATCGAAAGCTTTTGCTTGATTGTCAAATGGTAACCGCAGTATCGACTTTCGTAGTCCTGCAAAAACGGGTTAAAAGTTCGAAATTATCCAAATGATGATTGTAATGACTGAATAATGTTTTATAGAACTATCAATTATCAACAGTCTCTTCTTCTTCTAACATGACTTAATCGTGATAATTTTTAACGATTATTTTTTTATTAATTTTCTATATTATTTATTGTTACTTATTTATTATTTTTAAATTCAGACTATGTTCAAGTCAAAGATTGGTTTGACTTGACATTTCTCAATAATTCATTTAAAAAGTTTAAAAAATTAATAATATTCTGTGGTTAACTTAGAAAAACTATTACTTAAGTGAAAATTAGTAAGTAATAAATGCAAATTAAAAAAATTCTTTTTATTGTTTAATATAAATAAACATTTTTATACATTATTTTATAAAATTAATTTACAATATTTTATCATTATATATCATAAATTTAAATACGAAATTTTGTATAGCGTGTTATACAAAACTTTCATTGTATAAAATAACAGTGATTACAATAGTGACAAATATTTAACCATATCCAGTGGAGATATTCATACAATAATAATAGCAAAACAATTGTACTTACTTTATGCAGTCTTTCATTCATATAAAAATTCTAAACTATTTTTAAAACTGTTTTTTATGACATAAGTACATCAGGAATAAAATGAGAAAAATCGTCACTGATAGTAAAAAGTGCAAGGTGGTTTAAAAGGTGCTTAGAACAGGAACTGTAAATGTTCTTGAGTTTCATTTACTTATGCAGTAATTGTTTTAACTTATTGCTCATATAATAAGGTTTTTCTTCCGAACCATCATTTCGCTCTGAATCTTCAATGAAGCACAAGAAAATAGTTTTGACTGCTACAGTCTGTACCGAGAAAAATACAGATGCTATTATGTAAGTGCCTACAGCTGTTACAATAACACTAACACCCATTGCATCTGAATTTTCCGGGGCACAAAAATTAAAGTACAGCATAACACCAGCAACAGCCAAACTTGTTACTAAAAGTTTTGCCATGATGAAAAGCCAGTCTGCTACCTACAAAGTAAAATTATGTTAGTAAACTATTTATAAATAATTTTTTTAATTTAATTAATATTTAATGCTTACGGTATCAACTACTACAACGTTGACAATATTACGCATTATTAAGTTAAAAGCACTTTTGGCTGATTGCATGAACGTTTTCCCATGAACAGCACACATAATGTAAGCATTGTAGCTTAAAAAGTTTAAAAGTGAATCCAATAACTCAAATATATATCTAAAGCAGCAAAGGAAACCTGATGCACAACCATTTCCTCCATTTTGCAATCTGCTCTGTATTCCTTGAAAAATGGTCCGAATGATTTGAGAAATGGTAAGTATGAAAGCTCCAAGAGCTACAGTTCCCATGTGGTATCTACAAAAAAAGTTTAATTTAATATAATTGAATAATCGAAAATATAACTTTTAATACACACATTTATTTTAATATTAAAATTAATAATACCTGACAGTTATAAAAGTACTATCAATAAGTGCATGATTACGAACACTGTTCTTATTGAAAGACCAATACCAAGTCGCAAATACTCCACCAAGAACCATGTATTCAAATCCAGATACAAAGAATATTAGCCAATAGAAGCCAACTAAATTGATTGAATGGAAAAAATACACATAACTGGGATTGCTTTTTCCATCTAAACGGCATTGCCAAAATTGACAAGGTTGACCATTTGCTTTGCATTCATTATTGAAAGCAACAGGATCGCACGGAAAATTGTGAATATATGCAATTGAGCAATTGCAACCATCTGCTATTCCATCATTAATTTTATCAACTCTGTAATTGGATTTTGTTATTGTTACCAAACACATAAAAACTGAAACGCTAAGGACTGTGATGATTATATATAATAGCCATGGAAAAATTGGAAAAGCTAAAGTTGATGGTAAATGTAATACAGCTCTGAAAAATGAAAGTTTTCAATTACTAATCAAGTAATATTATTTTATGTAGATATTACAATTTATGTATCTATTCAATACTCACTTGCTTGATTCTTTGACTAATAGACAAGCCAAATAAATTTTTTTACGAAAGTAAATAACAGCTATTATTACTCCAACTGCTAATAGTATCATTACAATAAGAGCAAACATAGATTCTCCTGTTTTGTATTTAGCATATGAAACACTTAACTGATAAATTCCATAAACTATGAAAGAACAAAACATGACTATTGAAGCAAAAAAGAATGGAGTAGCAAACCATTTTAATAGAACTACATAAAGTAAAGCAATGACTCCACCACAAATTATAGCTATGACAGATGGACTCCTAAAAAATTTGAATTTGAATTAATTTTATTATTCTTGAATATTAAATTAAATTAATTTTAACATTCTTGAATTTAAAAAATAAATATGTTTGTATAAAAACTTACAATGCAGACTTGATGTCATTATAAAATTTATTTATAATAAAATCTTGTTCTCGAATAGCATTTCTAACTTGAGCTAGCTCATCGCTGGTAATCGTTTCACTTTCATGGCCCTCCCAAGCATTGAATGCTAGACATTTGCCAGATTCTGGCTGACTCTTCAAATACCATTTAGCACATTTTTTGTGATCGATCAATGTGTCTAACTGATTGAATGATGAAATAGCAGTAATATTGATATCACTTGTACAGAATAATTTCTCCTTAATGGCATCAAGTGAAACATTATTAGATTCTTCATAATAAATAAAGTTTTCAGTGGGACATTCTGATACACATACACTAGGAGCATCACATATATCTTCATATCCAATACAACTTTTCATATCTAATAGCAAAAGGTAGGGCTTTGATTTAACATCTGAATCATAACCACATGATCGACCTGCGTAATCTGTAGGACTAGCCAGTTTATTAAGATCACCTGCTGAAAATCCTGTAATACGAATTTGATAGTAAGTCCAAATGTAAAGAAAAATAAAACTTGGATTATTTATGAATTAGGTATCCCAAAGTATTTGAAAAATACTCACCATAAATTGCAATACTTGCATATAAAGCAAGGTATATTAAAAAAGTAATTAACCATATTCGATCCGTTGGTGATCTGGAATGATCCATAGGACCTTTCCATAATGGATCATATGGAATTTTTACACCTATTAAAACATAAGAAAATTAGCATACAAAAAACACACGTAAACAATCATACAAGCAAAAATAAACATCAGAGTAAAAGTATTGATAAATTCGAAAGTGTGAATAAACAAATAAATTGAAGACAAAATAACGTCGAAAAACGACGAAAACGAATCGCCAACGTTGCAGTTTATTCGAAATTTTTCGCGTTCTAAATAAAATGATATCAGTTTCTACGTATTTTTTTTCGATAAAAGAAAGAAAGGTTTACGAAAACAAAATAAAATATTCACCAAATCGATATTTAAATGTAGGTAAAATAAGCGCCTAGAATAAGCGCAGCTGTGAGCTTTCATTATTCTAGAAAAGTACCCAACAGTAAAGTATATGCACTTAATTCTAAAGAAGTCGTGCAAGTATAACTTTAATTACACACTTCCATCCTGGCCGGTCGATATCGTTACGAGTGCAAATGCAAAGAAATGCCGAACTTACCGTACTTTTCCTCGCTGTTCGTCATCGCGTCTGCGGAGCAACTGAGGACGATGTGTGCGTCGTAGAAGCGGAACGCGTCGCCGCGTCTCCTTTATTATATTCCCTCCAGACTTTCTGGCGGCACGTATACTGGCCGTATGATTGTACAGCCGAAAGCTCGTTTACTTAAGATGAAACGCGGCTTCTTTCGAAGCAACGCGAGGTGTCGGTTTCGCACTTGCAAAGAAAAACAAAGTTGAATTACCGCAGGTACAATACGGTGCAGGCGTCCACCGCGAAGCTCGCGTTTGAATGCGCGACCAAGTGACGCTGCCGGCAAGTAGGCACGCCAAGTTGTAATGCAACGCTACCATTGGGCATTGGTAGCGTCTGTTTTGTATATGTATATGCTGACTTTAAAGGAATGAAAATGTATGGGTAATGGGAGTTATGCATAAGCATAATTAGAATACGTACGCGTTAGTTGGCACCCTATTTCTTTATATATGTACGTACACACAATGTGTATATGTATATAGGTATTTTGTTTCGAACCCCGATTTCTATATTACTGACACGATAACACATTTAAAGCATATTATTCCTTGATATTTATGTAACAAATGCTTATATGTACGTACATTGGCATCGGCGCGTCAATTTTTTATTTTAATGGAATTTGAATTATACCTTTGAGGAATGTGAGGAAATTACCACAAGATTACTTTGCTTGATATAATATAATTTCTATATAATAGTGGAAGCAAGGTATGGCGTGCGGCCTGTGAGATTGGTCTCGGTAAATTTGCAGTCCCTGCAGGTACAGTGGACCAGGCTGCGCCCTGGGTTATTATAGGCATGAAGAGAGACCGTGGCACCGTGCCATCTTCAGACTACAGAGTGTGTACGGTCTTGTAAGAGATATATTATTGTTTAGTGAATAATCCAGTAACTAGGTATACTCGTACCCTGCATACTGATTGCGTGTAGTGTGTACAGATACGTTAATTAATTATATTACTGTTATTACGGATAAAACAGAGACCCGGCAGCCCGGCACCCGGAGAGTAAATAATAAACATAACCTTTACGTTCACGACCTGCAAAATATAAAATCATCTAAAAATGGTAAGTTTTTTAACTAAATTACTTAAATAAACCACCGAAAAATAAAAACAATCGTAGTGGATTCGAGATTACAAAAATGTACAGAAATACAAAGTAACAAAGTAAAAATACGCCTTGAAAACGTTTGTTTCACTCACGTTTACTATTCAAGATTCAAGAGTCGAAATGTACTTGAAATTTTTATTTTTCTTTAATTAAATCAAGATTACATCAATTTCTTTAGTATCTTTATTACACTTTTTTTGAAGAAAAAAAAAAAAAAAAAAAAAATTATGTGATTTAATTTTTTACATGGGCTCTTATGGAAGAGAGGTTATAAAGTTTTGAGTATGAAAGTTTGTAATAAAAAGTACAAAGGTAAAATAAAAGAACCAGAAGTTTTACAAGAACAATCCATGTGGATGTTTAAATTTTTATTGTTTATTTAAATGTGTTAACTAACAATTTTTTCATGTTTTAGGCTCGTAATGCTGAGAAAGCTATGTAAGTATATTAAATATAAATGTAAGAGAATTGTAAGTATTTTTCTGTAAATACTAATTTTTATAATTTTATTTACAGGACAACGCTAGCTAGGTGGAGAGCTGCACATTGTAATGATGGGATGAAAAAAGAACAAGAGAGGCGGCCTTATTTAGCATCAGAATGTAAAGATCTCAGGAAAGCTGAAAAATGGCGTATGCAAATAATTAGGGAGATAGCTAAAAAAGTAGCACAAATTCAAAATGCTGGTTTAGGAGAGTTTCGCATCAGAGATCTCAACGATGAGATTAATAAACTGTTAAGAGAAAAAAGACATTGGGAAGTACAAATAAAAGAACTTGGTGGTCCAGACTATTCACGCACTGGACCTCGCATGTTGGATCATGAAGGAAGAGAGGTATATATTAGTTCATAAAAAAATCTAGGATTAGCTTGTCCATTCTGGCATTTAATGAGAAGTCATTATTAAATAAGTTAAAATTTTTATTTTACACAGGTTCCAGGAAATAGGGGTTATAAATATTTTGGTGCAGCAAAAGATTTGCCTGGAGTTCGAGAGCTATTTGAGCAGGAGCCTCCACCACCTCCAAGAAAAACACGAGCAGAATTAATGAAAGATATAGATGCTGATTATTATGGGTACAGAGATGATGACGATGGTATTTTAGAACCTCTTGAACAGAAAGAAGAACAAGAGTATAGAGCACATTTAGTGGAAGAATGGAAAGAAAAACAACAGAACAAAGATACTGAAGAGTCAAATGAAGAGACAAAAGAAGAAACTTCACAAATTTACATTCCCTCTCAGAAAGAGGTACAAGAAGCCTTGTTATTGAGGAAAAAGCAAGAACTTTTAGAAAAATATGTACTCTAAACTAAATAATAATAGGTCAAATAATTTCATGGAATTGAATATTTGTCGGCGTTATTTATTGTAAAGCGAATGAATGAGAAAGTGGAAATAGATTTGTACATAAATAAATTTTATATTAATGATTTTTAAGAAGGAGTAAAACAACTTTATTTTTTTATCAGCATGTGTTTATTTGCGCAAATAGTAACAACTATTCATAGATTGATCCATTCGATAATATCGGAATACAACTTTTATAAAACACCACTGATGTACATATTATTTAAATTTCTTTTATATTATGAAATAACATTGATTAAAGGTAACTACTTTGTGCAGTTGACGTTCAAACTTCAATGAATGTTTGCTGAGAATGGGTGCTGTAGATAAAACGTGGACAAAATCCAGCGATACACCAAACATGATTGCAAATCCATTGAAATGTATTCACTTTATTATTACCGCCCTTTTCACGTTCTCCATTATTTGGCTTCGTATAAACTGTCAAATTTTTCCATTCATTTTATTGAAAAAATAGTTAAGAATTATTAAGATAACAAATATAAAATACATATTTGAATCCAACAGCGGTAAAAAAATCAACCTTAAATATTAAACAACCACATAGCAAAAAAATATACGATTTTAAAACATCTCTGCTTTTTATCGTCGCGAGAAAAATTGATTGTAAACGTTGACCTATGTGCGATTTAGCGCTAAACACGTACTCATAAAAGTTAGGAATGGACGAAATCGAAATGCGTGCTTGAAAAAGTCATCCGACATCAGGTCCGAAAAAACGTCTTACCCAATTGTGTAAAATGTTCGCCGAATAAATGTGCATGCGAAACGTACAGAAGGAGGAAAAGAGATTCACAATCGAAGGAAAAAATTCATGTGAATAAAAACACAGCTATCCGCGGGCCATCGGTCGAGCCGCTTCGCCCGGCGTTCGCGCAAAAAATGTACTAATATAATATTGTGTCGACGGAACGGTTCGATTATGGTTCAAACGGCGCCAATTCGAAGTTTCAAAAAATTTGTTTTCCTTTAAACGACTACTGTTACTTCATCGAGAAAACTAAGCAAGATCATTAAACAAATGTTACCGGCGTCTCGTGCCTTTTGTCCGCTTTTTGATCCAACGTCCAGTCACTGCAGCCTCCGACTAATCTCGTAAAATCTACGGTTCTTTACTCAATATTTAATCGTTAGTCGTTTAGTTCAGCTAATAGAGCTACAGTTATCATGTTTTTTTTCTCATTTAAATCCATAGCGTTAGGGCCTAATGCTTTATCTGTTTTTTAATCTTTTTACGTTTAAGTTTTTCATTTTATATAATTCCCTTACAATGTACCATTACAACGTTATAGTATATCAATTTCTAAAATCACAACTGCATTTACAAGGTGCTTTATGCGAGTTTATTGTGCGTCATTGAATGTAAAATCTATGTTTTCTTTTTCCTTCGTAATCTTAATGTTTTTTTTTTTTCATGTTTCATCGGTTTCCGCTCTCAAGCGCATAAGATCGTCGTCATCATTATAAGAAAAAGATCGGCGCGCGCGCGTTGAACCATCGCGCCTCAAACCGTTCCGCGATCGCCGCAGCGCAAGGCTCGAAACAACGACCTAGAATCGCGAGGATGAACGGTGTGTGTGTATATAGTAGCGCGCGTCAGCTCGAGGGACGAAAGGCACAAAGTAAATTAAACAGGGAGATGCGTCGCGAGGCCAGCTCCACGGGGCGCCGATTGCGCTCGGATAGCCGGTGCTCATATCAAAGATACGCGCGGATCTTATATACCCCGCGCATTCAAATCCTCAATGGAAAAAAGTCGCGGCTCCGCGCTCGGCTCCTGCGAGCGCCGATCGCAGCGAAATATACCTCCTTCAAATCCTTCGTAGAACAACGATCTCCTCCGGGGGTTTACATTTTTTTTGGTACACGCACACATGCACACAATTATGACGTACCTCCGCGACAAAAAGGCGGGCGCACGGCGCTCCGCCGACAATTATATCGATCCACAAGGAATATATCTCCTCCGTTTCGTTTGGCGTATCAAAGGGAAAATTCATTGTTTCACGCAGAAAAAAAGGGGGATGCCGAAGAATGGCCTCCCCCCGCGACCGGCGCAGTGTGGCTGCACTCCGAGTCGCACAAAAAAGGAAATTGTCTTTTTTATCTTAGTTTCTTTTTTTTTACCACAAAAACGTTCGGGTCGCTCGGGCCGACTCGATCGTATTCCTCTTTATTTATTTAGTTTTTTTTTAATCATCGGTAAAAATCGGTATCCAAGTTTACAAAGAAATCGCGACCCGAATCTCATTCAGGTCCAAATCTCGCGCGCGGAGACTGTGCATATAACACCGCTTTTAGGGGGTGCCCGGGTGTATCATCTATATTGACTTCGCTCTGTCTGTCTCTCTCGGGCAGTATTATCGGCATTAGTCGCGCGTCATCCGCAAGCAAAAAAGATCGACCGGTACGGGGGTGCACTTCCGCGATGGGTTGTACGCGCTCTTGAAGAGCGGCGTGCGCGCCTCTGCGAGCCGCAAAAAATCGAGGGATTTTTTCGTCGTCGGGCTCTGCCGGTCTCGTCTTATCTCTCGTCTGTCTCGCTTTCTCCATCTCGGATCGCCTCCGTGGACATCACAAGGAAGGGTCTCGCGGGCCCTTGGCCCCGGTCGTTCAGGGCCGGAGGAGCGAGTGCCAGCGCTGGATCTGCGTCGGCTGGCGGGCGGCCCGCATGTCGTTCCAGTGCTGGAGCTCATCCCCGCCCGAGCTGCTCTGACCCAGGCACAGCCAGCCGATCAGCTCGCGGCCCTTCTTGCCCATCGCCGTGCGCCGGCGGTTGTACACCGACAGGTAGAGCGTCACGTCTCCCAGTTGGAACAAGGCAACCTAAAAAAGAGGACATTTTTTAATTTCTCTTATCAGGTTTTAAAGTGGAAAACTTTTTTCAGCTTAATTTTACAAATTGAATTTTTCAATTATAAGTATTTTAATTAAGAGTATCTCTTGCATCACGGAACGCGGTGTAGTAGACTTAGCGATTTTGCCTAAATATACACTGAAATGTAAACGACCTGGATATGTAATTAAATTTTCTGTCTCTTAAAATTCCACCTCAATTTACTGAAAAATAAAACCTTTCGAGTAAAGCATATTTCACGTGACACGGAGACCCTCATTTCTTCCGTATCCTCGCACCCTTGAATAATTAACCGAAATCCGGGAATGGTTTTTGTTCCACCTTCCGCGTAATTTCACCTTCGCTTAAATAACGAAAAAGCCGAAGGTCCGATTGATAATGTATACGATCCAATGCATAAATAAGGACCCCCCTTCACTCCTCCGGGCTCTCGTAATAAAGAAAGGGACAAGGGGTTCCCGGAAGTCCCGCGGAGGCCGCATCGACCCGCCGACGCTCGATCGCCCTCGCGGCCGTTCAGCAACGCGCGACTCGTGCATTACCTGAAAGATGAATGTCTCCTTGTAGAGGGGATTGGGCTGGGCGCGCTTGAGGGCCGTCTTGGAGCGGCCCATCTCGTGGCCGTTGCTGTCGACCAGGACGAGCTTGACGTAGGTGTCGGGCGGCTTGGTGTCGTTGCCGCAGCCGCCGCGGAAGTGCGAGCCCTTGATTATCTCGACGGAGAGGCGGCCGGTGGTGCCGTTGTACGTCAGCCCGATCAGGATCTCGGCGATGCTGCCGCCCTTCATGCTGCTGCCGTACGGCGGCGTCGTCGGCAGCGCGTACGACTGCACCGACTGCTGCGAGCCCGTCGAGTCGCTACGCGTCAGGCTCGCCGTCGTACCCCAATCTTGTACCTGCGCGCGGATTCAACGTCGCTCTTGTATTCTAATTTTACTTTTTTTCTTGTCTATTTATTTATTTTATTAAATCTATTGGCTATAATTTCGTTATCACTATACTATGTCATGATAATTAAAAATTAAGGGATTTCTGAAAATTTGAGAATTAATTTCGTACTATAAAATATCATTCGATACTCGTGTGATAAGTGATTTTCGGAGTCCAAAAATCAGCTGTTATCGAAATATTACATTGTGATAGTTGAGTGATATGGTTATATTAAACAATTAAATCACTTTAAAACAAAATTGTAATAAATGTAACCAAAGTGCATATTTAAATGTTTTAACTTTCCTAACCATTTTCACTTAACTAATGTGACGCAATTCTGATAAAAATAATTATATTGCTAATGTAAAATAGAAAAAAAGGGAAATATTTACTTAATGGAAATCTATGTGATTTTCATGATAATTAAGCAACTTAGTAATTCTCAGTGCTTAAAATATGCTCCGAAGAGTAGTCGTTACCAAGTGACGGAAATAATCTGATTCCCTTAAAAATTTATGTTTTGTATCGATTTCCCTGGGATAACGCATGTTAATGTAATTATTGGACTGAATGCGAAATGACTCAAGCATATTATGGTTAAAGAAATTTTCGACTGTCACAGTTAATATGTGTAACTAAAATCGATACCGAATTATTCCTACAATCGCTTCAGTATGACAGTGCTTTTTCTTTAATTGATAGCCATTAAACGAATGCTCTTCTTTTATTGTACCGTATTAGTTTCAAATTCTAGCGATAGACGATTTTAGTTTTAATTTCGTTCTCAGATAAAAGAAGGTATTATCGAAAAAATCAAATTAAATTCATTTTTTGAAATTTCTTTACATCAAATAGCAATCAATACTTAATTAATGTATTCCCCTTTACGTGTTTACCTACTTATTTGTTAAGTAAATTCGACGATGTAGGTCGTTTTACTTCCCCATTGAAAACTCGCAATCCCCACGGACACACCCTTGCCGGAATTCTACCGTTTTAACAATTCACGAAATTGAGTACAAAAAACTTCCTGTAAATGTCTGGAAAATACGAATTTACAGTCCCTTTTACGCGCTGCGAACGACACTCTTATAAATAATCAATGTTTACCAAACTTCGATCAAATAAACAAAAAAAAACATAATAAAATACCCCCGCACTCGACGCACTAAAATCCCCCGCATAAATTGGGTCATATAGCTCCTCCCGCCAAGTACCCCCTCGCCCCTCGAGGCCAAGCGAAAGAAGAACGCAAGTAGAGATTGAAGGGCTCACCGAAGACGAGGGCGGCGGCTGCAGTGCCAGCCAGAGCGTGGTCTCGAGCCTCAGATTGATGCGGTCGAAGGAGACGCGCGCCTCGCCGAGCAGTCGCTCGCGGCGCATCCGTCCGCCCCACAGGTAGACGCGCACCCTGATGCCCATCGCGTTCACGTCCTCGGGGTTGACGCGCGGCAGCAGGAAGCTCTCCATGTACTGGGGCGAGCCGCCCTGGCGCACGCGGGTCTTGCGCCGCTGCTTCTTCGACGGCAGCAGCACCAGGCGCACCTGGCTGCCGCCTATGCCCGCCGGGTAGTTGCGACCCTGCAGCACGTGTACCTACGGGGTTTCAAGGGCACGTGGGTCGAACGTTCGTTAATTCAATGTAGATTTGTAAGAGGAAATTGGATTTTTTTGGGCGGGGTGAATTCGTTTTCGTGAGAGCGACGCGCAAAATTACGCGTTGCGTAAGTGATTACAGACACGGTGTAGTCAGACGAGCGTGATCCGAGTCAGTTTCAATCTCGTGATTAAATTCATTTTTCGCGGTGACTAAATTTCGCAAGCTGTCGTGAGAAGTGATGTAATTATATTCCATTAGATTTTATTTGAAAAATAATTGTCAGCCTATACGCACGCAATTTCCGGTTAAAATAAAGAGTTAAACGTTTTTGGTTCATTGGGTGGAATGAGAAAGTAAAAGAGTAGATAAGTAAAGAACATACTGTCATCTCTCGCATTGGCGCATCATAGAGGAATGCGACTTCCAGACTTGCCATCTCCTCGGTCGAGACCGCGAGCGAAGTGATTGTGTCGGTCGGAGTTGTTGCGACATTTTCGTCGATTGTCGGTGGTTCATTCTCTCTGTTATCGAGTATAACAGTAGGTGAGCCTACTTCCACTATGCACTGGAAAACCATTGTACCCGTCAGTTTTGCGGACTGCCACATTAAATTGTGACATAATAAGTATATGCCTTTTTTATATCATTACCTGTTGTTGGTCAGGAGGATGTTCCTCGGGACAATTGTTGTTGTTGACTGCCGCAGCATCTTTTAAAAATTGTACGTATGATTGTAAATTACATTTGAGAATGACTTTTTTTTTAACAAAAATTTGTTTTTTTCATTGTGGACAAACCTGGAATGCTTGGCAGTCCATCTTCGGCTTGAATCGTCAGTGTGTCTGGAGGCGGGTGACTTCGGCAATTCAGTCGACGCAATGCGTCCTCTTCAGAATCTGAGCTCGTTTCCGGGTCTGGAAACGGATAGGTCTTACCTATACGTCGAAAAAAAAATTTCACTTTTTCATAACTTTCTACGCTAAAAACGAACAAATACTGCACCAAAGAATAAAATCTGTTTAACTTACAAGAAAACAATACAATTTTGTCTTCCTCGCAATTGATAAAAAATAAATAATGTAGGCGAAACAATAAAATAAACGAATCAATAGACATTAAAAAGTTTGTAAACAAAAACAGTACAATAATAAAATTTTAATTGTAGTAAGTAAAGTAGAAAGACTAATGAAAGCGTATGTAGAGGTACCTAGATTCTGGGGCGGGCTGCTGTTGTTGGACTCGCAAAGTGGCACGCAGACACCGCCGAAGAGTGTCGTCGTTGTTGCGGGCGGCGTGAAGTACCACTTGCGCGACAAATACAGTATCACGACCAACAATAGCGCTACGAAGCCGACACAGGCACCCAGAAACGCTGTCGTTTCCACTGCGCGTGCAAAAAAAAAAGATCGTCTCCGTTACACCCTTGAACTCGCCTGAGCCTCCTCGACACTCTCTTACATCGGCTTTATTCTACTGTAACGCGATCGTTCTGAGGATCTCGCAAAAAACACGGATTTTCATTGTTCGAATTTAATCTGTGTTCCGTTTTATATCTATTTACGAAGAGGTGATTTATTTTTGTGAAGAGAATAATTAAATTTAAATTTGGAGGATGAAAAATTCATTGGCTGATGAAATTGCAAAACTTTGTTATTACACTTGTATTATGCAATAAGAAATTATTAGGTTTATTAGGTGATTACTTTATAATGATTGCTAATTAATTACAAACGAGTAAACCATGTTTTTTATACTATCTTATGTCTAATTATGAGTAATTGTGTCTTAATTAGCAAGCTCCATCAACATAATTCATTCGATTAAAATAAAAAATTCACGTTTACAGTTATAATATAGAATGAAAAGAAATTAAAGAACGTCAAAAATGAATCAACCCTTCTTTGGACGCGTCGAAATTCATTCATGAATGAACGCGTAATACCCTTTTAAGCTAAAAGGTGTTACATTGGCAATTAAATTGATTAAAGAAAAGAGCAAAAAATAATTTAGCAGCATATATTATTTTACGAACTTATTTCTACTAAATACACATTAATTGTCATCATTCCGCAAAAAATGCCAATCTCCCTGAAAGCACCTACCACGAAAAATTTTAAACTTTTTGTACATACAAAACTGCACCGAAGAACAAACAACTACCTCGGCAATATAATTAACAAAAGCTAGAATCGTGCTCTAACCCGAAGCGGCATAAATTTTTTATCACCGTAGATACGTGAAACGCAATACCAAAAGACTAATTAAAAAAAAAAAGTCGCGATGAGGAAAAATTGCGACGTACCGCGCAAGCAATAAAATACGCGAGTCCCCCGTCGCCCACCCCTTCGTCGAGAAAAGTCGAAGATCCTGCTAATTCGAAAAACAACATCCGGCGTCGGATATTGCGCAATGCGGCTGCCACCCCTGCCGATGCAAAACGCGCTGCACGCGTTGGCCGCGGGCAATTTGCCGCGTCACGGTCAACGTGCCCGCCGACCACCTTGCCCCCCCGGTCAACCTCGACCCCCTTCCATCCCGCGGCGCGTGTCCAGGTGCTCCTGGAAGCTTCCCAATAACCCGCGCGGCGCGCCGCCCGACAGGTGCAACCCCCCTCCCCCCTCGTCCGCGCTCGGACAACCCCATCCGCGCTTCTGGAAAATTCCACCCCCGCGCGAGAGGGGCGCGGAACCGGGGCGATCGCGGATTCCCGCGGAGGCATCCGCGGGTCTTCCCGGCGCCGCTGGTGCCAGCGCGAGCGCGGGGAGGGGGTGTGCGGGCAGCAGCGCGAGGGCAGGAGCTCCGGTCGAGGGGGAGGGTCGCGGCGCGTCGAGAGATGGACTTACCCGCGAGCAAATGGTCTGATCCGGCCAGAGTCATGCTCGAGCCCGTCAGCGCGCCTCGTCGTCCTCGGGCTCGGCGGCCGCTCTGCGCATCTCGTTCGCTCCGGCGATGGACCCCCGCCGAGCGTGCTCACCTCCTCGGCGAAGCGTCGACGCGTCCGCTGCCGCTGCTGCTGCTACTCTGCCTCCCTGTGCAGACCGCGAGGCTGCACCGAGCACACGCGCGCGCACACTGCTGCTCTGTCTGTATCTATCGCTCTCTCCCTCTCTCTCCTCTCTCTTTCTCGCTCGCTCTCTGTCTTTTTCCCTAGCCGACGGGCCGCGCACACTCTGAGCATGTAAGCCGCCGCGTCGTTGACTCCGCCGAGCTTATTGTGATCGGGCGAGCGTGGCTGGGCGCACGGACGAGGCAGAGGCGTGCGTGTGTGCGCGGGGGTGCGCGCCGCCGCCGCGGCACTCTGTTGCTCGGACTCGCGCGTGCGCGGCCTCCTGCAGCCTAGGGGCTGCGCCGTACAGATTCCCGCCGCGGTAGGGGACCCCTTCGCGACCTTTGTTTTGCGCTGGATTTCACGCGCAGTGTTTTTTTTCTTTTTTTTTGTTCTCCCTCCTTCGCGCTCCTCGCAGCTTCTTTCATGCGGCGAGCGAGATTTACGCGACAAATGAGAGGAAGGTTTTAGGTGCTCGCTTGCGTTATGGGGGTGGGTTGCTGGGTACTTGATGTGCGGGACGTTTTGTAAGAAATCTTGTTTCAATTGTTTTTAAGGGTAAAAATACGGATCAGGAGGAGCTTAAATTATTGAGCGGCGAGTAGTATGTGGTAAATGGAGAATAACTTTTAATTCATAATAGTTAAATGAATTAATGTTTAAATTTTTAATGAGGATAAATTGAATGTAATGATAAATTAAGTATTGAAGGGATATAACATTGCAATGGCAAACAAATATATGCGCTGCAAATTTCTCGTAAGATTTAACCCATAGGTGTTAAAACATTTTACTTGCAAACATTTGTATATTAAAATTTTAAAAGAATTATTTTTGCAATTATTTATTTAAATTATAAAATATGAAAACATATAATTATCGATTTTACTCATAAACGATGTACATCGCACTTATATGAATATGTGCGCTGTTAATTGAAATACAATTTTAAAAAGTTTCAGAGCTAAAATTTATTGCATACTTTCTAAAAATTAATTTTAAAAAACTTCAAATTTTATAGAAAAATTTTAAATTTGTCATAGTTTTCATTACAAATATAAAAATTTGTTTTTTAAAAAAATCTTTAGAAAAAGAAATTTCATTTAAGGGTGCTTTTCCTTGAGAATTAACTCTTTGTTGTGTTAATTAAAAATGATTTTCAATTAATCAATAAAGTGGAATGTCAAAAAAAGTTATAAAATATTTTTAAGATCGATAAACTGAACTAATGATATAATAAAAATTTATGAAAATTACATATAGAAAATTGATATAGTATTTCTGTAACAATTATACGTATTGACCAATTTTAAAATAATAAATAAACATGAAGTTAAAATTCGAAGGTTGATTACAGGCTGAACCACGCGGTCTGTTACTACTAGTCTCCACGTGACCTTCTATCTATACTTCGGTGAATCGTGTATATACCGTTTACATCATTTGAGCCGTACACACAGTGGCTTTTCAGACATGCTTGTCTGAAATGTGTGCAGTTTATTACTGCACCGATGGTAAACATACAAATAAGAATTAAAATCTTTTTGATTTTCTTTTAAATATAAGTCGATAATTTGTAATGTACACATTCTTGGACTATTTTCGGTGACCAGGTAAGTTTTATTTTATCATACTTTGACGAATATTACCGAAAATGAAATTAACCTTTACATGCCTCTACATATAGGTTGAATATTTTAAAACAATTTTTTTAAAACAAATTGAAGTAACATCTAAAGTGTTTCACAATACTTATTTTGTAAATATAGGTTATTAAAATTTTATTCAGACTTCGTATTATTTATTATTATAAAATTTAAAAAAATGCAGTGTTTTCTATTCAATTAAAATAGAAACATTTTTTATAGGGTCAATTAACTATGAGTTATTTTGGATTACTACATCTTACACGATGTAGAACTTTCAACAAAAACGTCCTAGAGGGATGCATAAAACAGCTGAGCCCACGTTTGTATAGCATTACAAACGATGATTCTTACAACAAAAACCAAGAGCTCAAAAGGCAACGAAAAGCCAAAAGAAAAGAAATTAAGGCTCGTATTATCAAGGATTTTCAACAGACAAAACAGAAAGTAGGAGAATTGTACAAACAAAAAGTAGAAGAAATTATAGAAAGAGAAAATATTTATACTATTCCAAACTTTTTATGCATCGGACGAATATTAACAACACCTTGGTTAAGCTATTTGATAGTATCACATGATTACCAAGTAAATAAATTTTTGTTATGTACTTTACAATAATTTTTATCTGTACTTACATACTAATAATGGAAATTGTTTTTTATAGATAGCTTTATGGATTCTTGGATTTGCTGGTCTATCAGACTTAGTTGATGGATGGGTAGCACGCACGTGGACCTCACAAGCTTCCAAGCTTGGTAGTTTCCTTGATCCGGTAGCAGACAAATTATTGGTTGGCAGTTTATTTTTATCTTTGACATGGGTTGGATTAATACCTGTTCCTCTGACATGCCTTGTAGTTGCAAGGGATGTTGCCCTGGTTGTTGCTGCATCGTATATTAGATATCGTTCACTACCACCACCAGTGAGTTTATTTTCAAACTATTTCATTGTTATGAAATCTTTTAATAAATTATTATTAAAAAATGAACATACAATTATACATTATTTTTGTTCTACTATAAAATATTTTAAAAGTCAATTACTTTTTTTCAGAAAACTTTAGCAAGGTATTTCGATGCAACACATGCTACAGTACAATTGGCTCCTACTTTTATAAGTAAGTTAAATACAGGAGTGCAGCTGGCTTTAGTGGCTGGAACATTGGCAGCACCTGTATTTCATTTTGTAGATCATCCACTCCTTCAAGGACTTTGTTACCTCACAGCAGCAACTACTATTGCTGGAGGTGTGAGCTATCTGGTGTCTAAAGACACCTATAAAATGCTCTCAAAGAAAAGTAAATTGCCTAAACCTGGGCAATCTTGATATAAAATTAATTAAAAAATTGTAAAAAGATGTTATTTCTATGTACATATTTATTAAATTTGTTTCAAAACTATAGTATTAATTTTTCAAAAATTATTTACAAATCTAAATTTTCTGTTCACCAAAACTTTTGATCAAATTCATATGTCTCGTACGCAGATTCTTCTATATGAGCTGGAATTTTTTCTATACCTATATAATCAATTTCAAATCGGAAAGGACCAGGAATTTTATCAGCTAGAGTAAAACTAATTGAACCCACTTCTAATCTGTTTAGAGGGTCATTCCAGCACTGTATTCGACCTTTGTAGGCAAAAAAGAATTTTGAAAATGGTATTTTAACTTGCTGCCAATATGGGCCACCTCTTGTCCAAATAAAATAATGGTAAGTATCATATTGAACAACATCAAATTCTCTGTGAAGATGTAAATTAACAGAATAGACGCGACCATCGCCTCTTACATTAAATACTAGATGAGTGTACTGTCCCCAATCGAAATGCTTTACATTCTTTCTAAAAGGTGTTAGTCGTGGTAACACTCTCAAATTACAGTAGCCTGTTCTTTTCATTTGTCCATCTGGAGGAAGTTTGGTATCTAGGAATCCATGGAATAGTCCTTTTCCATCTGAAGTTAAATTGAGTCTATAAAGAAATTTTAGATATATAAAACCTGCTTAAAAAAAACATGCGAAACTTTAAACAGAATAATGCTAATATAAATTATTTTTATTTTGCTACTTACTGGGCTGTTGAATATCCAATATTATTATCTTTATCTGTTGTAATTACCCACTGCTTTAGTTCTTCTGGATTTCCTGTGAATCTCCAAATTGGTTCTATTTCCAAATCCCTTACAAAAACCCTTGGATTAACTATTTTTTCTTTAGTTTCGTTATAAAATTCTTTAATAGATTCTTGATAAAGTTTGAGTTCCAAAATTATGCGTTCTTTTAATGACAATGTTTCCCATTCTTTTTCTTCTTCAGACTTTTGTTGAAATCCATCTTTATCTGGCGTTTCATAAAATAAAGGCAAGCATTTTGTAGTATGAAAATTTCTATTTCCACTTCTTAATGTTCTCAGTATCAATCGTGCCCATGGAACAGTCATTATTAACTGAAAATAAATGAATGTAATAATTCAATGCAATTATAAAGCAGGACATTAATATTAAAAAAGGCTTTCCGTAATTAAAAATTATTTAAGGTACAAATATGCTTGCAACTATGAAATAATATTCAAGTAAATACCTCAATCAGTTAACAAAATTACATGGATCTTACGACTTGTGATTATTAAGTTATCATTTATTTACAATATTTCATTCATTTATTAACCTGTTCCACTGGCGTAGTCTGCTAGATCTCTATAATTAACAGACGTAGAGTAGTGCAATGCAGCCAAGATAATAAACTCAATAAAGAATATCCATCGAAATTCTTAAATATAGAACACCAGAACAGTAATATCTCGTGGGCAATAGTGAAATAAACTAATGCAATTAACTAAATTTAAACTAAAATAATTTTTTTTAAATATTACTTGTATTATACAAAACTAGTAAAGTCCAAATTTATTTATGTAATTGTACAACTTTGAAATTTGAGAATTGGTCAACCTGACTTCACAGCAGCAACGTGGTCTCGTTTCATTTAAATTTCTGACTCCCGTTCTTATAACCTCGCCGCAGCCGGTAAATTGCGATTGCACTAAGAATGGCAACTATCAGATTTTTGAGGAAAAACAAATTTATTTTCTCACGTGGCAAACGAAGATGCGAAAGCGATTATGTGGTCCAGGCAAAATCGTACTCGCAAAAAGCTGGTGCCTCGGATTCCGATGTTGTTGTTACCTTTTGCGATGGGTAAGTAGAGTCCTTGGCTTTTACATAACCTGCAAATATTATATTTAACGGCAAATATTATTTTTGTGCAATTTACAAGAAAAAAATTGATTAGAATATTTTTACAGATAAATTGAAACGTTATTATTTGAATTTTATTGTGTAATTTAATTTTTATGTCAAATTATAAGAGTAAAGTTTTAATTTATTTTAAATCAGCTATTCATATAAGATTATCAATAAATGTGTATTAATAAGAATTCTTTATGATAAAAAGTTTATATAATGATATCGAATTCTACAGTAGAATTGAATTTTACGTTAGAACAAATGAACGTTCAACGATTGATTTTTATTTTAATTTTTGCAATATTTTTATTTGGTTGTGTAATTTATTTATTTTTTATAATTCAAATAAATCATAATATATTTAATTTTATTTTTATTTTTGTAGTGGTATTAAATTATTTCTTTTATTTCAGAAAAAACTTGATATTTTCAACAGGCAAATATGCTAGAATGGCTGATGGTTGTGCAGTTGCTAATTTAGGAGACACATCAGTAATGGTGACAACTGTTAGCAAATCTCAGCCAAATAACTCAGCATCGTTTTTACCATTAGTTGTAGATTATAAGCAAAAAGCTGCTGCAGCTGGTCGAATTCCAACAAATTTTTTAAGAAGAGAACTTGGTTACACTGAGCATGAAATTTTGACAAGTAGATTGATCGATAGATCATTGAGGCCACTATTTCCTCGTAGTTACAATTATGAAACACAAATAATGTGTAACATGTTGGCTTTGGATGGTGTAAATGATTCTGATGTACTTTCTATCAATGCCGCCTCTGCAGCATTAGCTGTGTCAGATATCCCATGGGATGGTCCAATTGGTGCTGTAAGAGTTGGATTTATAGACAATGCAGTCGTGATAAATCCAACAAGACGTGAAATTCAAAAAAGCGATTTAAACTTGGTTGTCAGTGCTGCACACAAAAATCTTGTTGTTATGCTTGAAGGATCTGCAGACAGTATTTTCGAGCAGGATTTAAAAAAAGCTATCAAAATTGGAGTGAAAGAATGTCAAAGTATTGTTCAGGCAATTGAAAGTCTGCAGAAAAAATTAGGAAAACCAAAAAGGACTTTAGAACCTACAACTGAACTTTCAGAAGAAATAATGTCTTCTGTTAAAATACTTTCTGAAATGAAACTTCGTGAAATATTTTCAGATTACAGACATGATAAAATATCGAGAGACAATGCGATTAATAATCTTCGAAATGATGTGTTAATTGCTATGAAATCTAGCTACTCAGATTTAGATGTAGCAATGGTTGCAGAATACTTTTCAGAATTCAGTAAATCAATATTCAAATCTTTAGTATTTGAGAAGAATATTAGGTAATTGTAAATATTAACTTTCGCTTCTGTCAAATTAATTAGAATTAAATTTAAAAAAAATTTTAATTAATCGATTCTAGGTGTGATGGACGAAGTTTAACTGATCTCAGGGACATTTCATGCCAAGTAGACTTATTTAAACCTCTTCATGGTTCAGCACTATTTCAAAGAGGTCAAACTCAAGTTTTATGTACAGTAACTCTTGACTCACCAGACAGTGCTTTAAAAATGGACACAATAACAATGTTAGCTAGTGGAGTGAAGGAAAAAAACTTTTTCCTTCATTATGAATTCCCACCATATGCCACCAACGAAACTGGTAAGTCTGGACCTGTTGGAAGAAGAGCTGTAGGACATGGTGCTTTGGCAGAAAAGGGTTTAAGAGCAGTACTTCCAAAAGACTATCCATTCACGATAAGATTAACAAGTGAAGTTTTAGAATCTAATGGTGAGTTGAAATATTTGTTTTTAATATGCGAATCGTTAAATAACGATTAAAATGTTTTAGGATCGTCATCTATGGCTTCAGTATGTGGTGGTAGTTTAGCTTTGATGGATGCTAGTGTTCCTATAACTGCACCTGCAGCAGGTGTAGCTATTGGATTAATGACCAGTTATGAAGAAGATACAAAGGAAATGAGTGACTATAGAATCCTGACTGACATATTAGTTAGTTAATGATTAATGTATTTTACAGTTTCTTGTTTCAATTCTTTTAAATAAAATAATTTCTTTTTTTTTTAGGGAATTGAGGATTATTTGGGAGATATGGATTTTAAAGTGGCTGGTACAAAGAAAGGTATTACGGCTCTACAGGCTGACATAAAAATTCCAGGTCTTCCATTAAAAATAGTCATGGAAAGTCTTGAACAAGCAAATATAGCAAAAAATAAAATCTTAAATATTATGAGCAAAGTTATATCAAAACCAAGGACTAATAAAAAGAACAACATGCCAGTTACCGAAATAATAGATGTTCCTGTTCATCAAATAAGAAAACTGATAGGTGTCAATGGGTGTAATATAAAAAAAATATTCGTTCAGACTGGAGTTCACGTGAGATTAAAATTTATTCGTAAATAAGTGAAGCTTTATCAAAAATTAATAGCTATAATTTGTATTGTATTTTTAAAAGTACCATTAAATGGTAAAGCTTCTTACTAGCTGTAAATCAAAGATTTAAAAACACTAATTTGCTAAAATTTGTTTGCAGATAAATCAACAAGAAGATTCCAAATTTTCCTTATTTGCACCTAATCAAGATGCTATGGATGAAGCCAAAGAAATGGTCGATCGATTAATCAAACAGGAACGAGAACCGACGTTGGAATTTGGTGGAATTTACACTGCAAAAATAGTCGAAATCTTAGACATAGGTGTCATGGTCACGCTATATCCTTCAATGCCTCCAGCACTTCTTCATAATTCTCAGCTAGATCAAAGGCCAATAAGCCATCCCAGTGCACTTGACTTAGAAGTCGGCCAGGAAATACAAGTGAAATATTTTGGTAGAGATCCAGCTACTGGAACTATGAGGCTCTCGCGTAAAGTTCTTCAAACGACAAATTTGGCAATGAAAAATTTTAGCGATTCATCTGCGTAAAATTGTTTTTATTTTAAATAACAATCGATATGCAGGCATATGCATATTTTGTTCATATAAACTGTCGCAGTGATAGTAAACAAACGTAATGATAAATAGAACAATAATTTACACTGCATTAATAGAATAAGTAAAATCAGTCAATTAATTTTCAATGTTAAAAATGATTATAAATTCCTCCAGATGGAGAATGTAAATATACAAGCTAAGTTCGAAAGTCGCTTTATTGACAAAATATTGGGTAAGTTAGTTAAGGTATTGTAAAATATGGTTGATTAATCAATCAGATTGTAATTATACAATATTTGAGAATATTTTATATTGCGTAAATTTGTAAATTGTCTTCTAAACTATTTAATTAAATAATGTTTTATTAAAAATCTGTTATTATTTTATGATATTTTATTATATATACTTTGCTAGTCTTTGTATATATCATACAATTTTGTTGCACTTATCTTTTAAAGCTAACTTCAGATTTAAACTTGAAAAATTCGCCCATTTTTGCGCTCATAACAAAAGAGAATCAATATCTGCAAATATCTGCAATACACAATTTAATAAATTCATTATTTTTGGAGATAATAACCAAAGATAATGAACAAGTTACTGGATAAAATTTCAACGCCGCTCTATCATTTAGTTTTCAAAAGGTCATCCACCTTTTCTCTCGCCGTTGTAATAGGTGCAATGTTCTTCGAGCGAGCCTTCGATCATATGTGCGAGGCTATTTTCGAGTATCACAATGAAGGCGTGAGTAGTTTAACAATGACGTAAAACTTTTTGATTGATGGAAATTTATATCAAGAATGTTTAATTGTTGCTGTAGAGATTATGGATGCACATCAAACATAACTATGAGCGAGGAATACATGATGCTGTACCGTCGCAACCAGAAGAAACTAATGAAGAGAACGAATGAATTTTTTTAATTTTTTTTGGCTCTTTAGCCAAGCTATCAGTAGGAAAATGAAGAGATTCATCGTCTTTGTGTTACTTTAGAACGAAAGTGTTAAATGTAATTAAACTTAATGGAAGTTTTACGTGACAAAGGCCTATTCAAGTTGTAGAATTATTAGAATGCATAAAATATAGATTTGAAATTGCATAATTTACAAAATAATATTTTTTTGTTAATTTTCACTTTTTTAAGGCAATTCACCGAAAAATAATGAGGATTGTAATTTATTTCTCGAGGAATTACCTCAACAGTTTACTTTCCTAATAATTTATGCAATAAAAGTGGCACTTTATACTTCGTTATCTCTATTATCGAGTAACAATATAAAAGTGGAGTGCGGCTAATTAACAGGCAGCAGATCAGTTCTGTATTTCGGTAAGTAGTTTAAATTGTTTAAATCGTAATAATTTAATATTTTAATCATATAGCGTCGGTGGACATTAACGCTTTCAATAGTTTACACAGTTTGGAAGTGTGTTTGTGAATTTTATAATGGTAACTTTATGTTTATTGTGCTGAAATAAACCCATTGAACAAGTGCACTTGTAAAGGGTAATAAAATCTCTTTTTTATTAATAAAATGCTTTTTGTTTATACATACGCAATACAGTAGAAGAGAAAATCTGTACTGCTGAAATTCTCTCGCGAAACACAGAAGTCACGCAAAATATGCCTTTTCCAGATAATCTTTAAAAATTATTGTGAAAAATTATTATTTTTACAAATAATTATTGAGCAATATTTGAATCGCGTATCGTTCTTAATCGAGAAATTCTTAGATATATTTGCATTAAAATAAAAATGCATTAATCATAGTTGGGGTCGCGGTGACATTAGCACGCCATTTGACCCCTACTTTATCAATGTCCCTCGATTTTTTACGTGTTGGATAAACGACAATTTATGCAAAATTATACATTGTCGGTCGGTGGTATAAAAGCAAAGTTGGGAGTTGGAGACAAATCTTTCAGCAACAGTAGTGCCAAAGCTACGGTCAGCTCTGTGTAACGCCCACCATTTCTAAAAGGGTACGTAGACAGTTTAAATCGAATAATAGTTTAAAATAAATGAATTTCTATAAATTTTAAATTATTGTTGACTTTTAAGTTTTGTTTCTGATAAAGTGAAATATTATTCCTTTAATATAGTATAACTACTTTCATTTTTTCATATAACAGTAGTATATATTACCTTTTTTATTGATAGAGTGCTTTGAAAAAATACCTCAATGAATAAAATTAATTCTTTATATTTATAATTAAAAAATTCAGTTTGGTATTAATCAGTTATTTATATTTATTAATAAGCGCATTTTTCATCTAAAAAATCAAACTTTATAATTTAAATAAATTGTTCTTTAGGTTTCATTTACGATGAAGCCCCTGGTTATCTTTTTTATAATAATAACAGCGGGATGCATTCAAGGATCTATTCCAAGGGTTACATTCCCAACCTTCGAAGATACAAATTATGATCACATTTGCGGAAATCAGACCGTTACTATAAATTTTTCAGGCCTTCAATTGAGTAAAATAAAAGAAAATTTTATATCGAGTCCAATAATTAATTGCTTAGATTTAAGTAACAATGATGTAGACTCAATTGATTTTAACGCATTTTCAAATTTACCCAATTTAAGATATCTCAATATGTCTGGCAACCATTTCGATTTAAATGATATATTTTCTAATAGTCATTTAAACCTTGAAACATTAATCTTAGATCGTTTAACAAATTGTAAAGATGTCAATACACAAATAAATTTTAACATAATTTGTCCCAAGTTGGAGAGATTGTTTATAAGATATAACTGTAGAAATATATTTTTTTATTCCAATTTAAAAACTGCATTTCCATCTTTAACACATTTGTATTTGACGGGAACTGGTATTTGGGATGATTCTTTTCGATGGCTACCAAAATCTTTACAATATTTAGACCTTTTAGGTCACAGTTTACGCGAACTTACTTTAGAAAATTTGGATAATTTACAGTATCTTATTGTAAGTGAACCTATCGGTGATAAGTTATGTAATATAAATTTAAATAATTTAAAAAAATTAAAGTACTTATCTGCTTATTCGAACAACCTTGAAAATGTATGGTATTCGACATTTCCAAGTCTCAATTCATTAGAATTTTTAGATATTTCCGACAACAATATAAGATTTGTGCAAAGTGGTTCTCTTGATCACATGAAAAATTTGAAGTTTTTAAATTTATCAAATAACTACATTGAAAAGATTCAAAGAGGCACTTTGGATTACTTAAAAAATTTAGATATATTAATCTTAGAGAAAAATTTGATTTCTGAGTATCCTAAAATTTCAAAAGAAATAAAATTGAGGATTCTCTTTTTAAATTGCAACCGACTACAAAATGTAGCTGGTGGAACTTTTTCAAAGATGCCTCATTTAGAATCATTATATTTGCATGACAATGAAATATCTTTCATTGCCCCAGAGGCCTTTTCAGGGCTTAGCAATTTAAAAACGTTGACTCTATCAAACAACATGCTGTCGAGTCTACCATTTGACTGGATGCTACCGATGAATAGCATACAGACTTTAGACTTAGAGGGTAACATTTTTGATGATTTTGCAAACTTACAACTAAGCGAGTTGTCACCATTAGAAAACTTGTATTTATCCAGTCAGTTAAAATTGATACGATCCAAATCTTTGGACAATATTCCAGAAAATGTGACTATCTTTGTTGATTCTGAGTTTGAATTTATAGAGAAGTGTTCAAAAAATACAGATAAATACTTACAAAGACTTGGATAACTATGTGCATGTAATCGATAAAATTTATTTTGTGGATAATTGAAAATAATTTTATATTAGATTATAATTATAATTTTGTATTTTAGCGAGAAGAGAATTGTACAAAATAAATTAATCAGTTAATTATGTTTTATATTAAAATAAATACGTATGTTCATAACACGATTGTAAATTAAACAAATGTATAATTTGTTTTTAATAAAACCACGTTTTAGGATAACATTCATTCTTTTATTTTTTTAAAAAACGGTGAAGAAAATGTTTTATTTTAAGGGTAAAAATTCGATAATCAAAGGAAACATAAAAATTCTATTTGACTTACACTGTATTGATAAACGTACAGCGTAGCTTTGTATTCGTTGGTTTTGATATCAGCTTCGTATAAATAAGGATGCGCTTCATGAATGTAGCTTATTTCGTCCAGTATAGTGATCATTCAAGTGCCAGTTCCCATATACACCAGTACGTACTTCAGAATGAGGCGGCAAATAGGTAAAATACGTAATTATAGAATTAGAGATCTCTTTATGCTATGGGCAATATCTAAATCTTCCTTTTATTTAAATAAAGTGCATTGATTATTTTAAGTTAAAAACTCTTACCGCGTATATTATATTATTTGAAAGCACTCGAAGTTAAAATGACAAATTTTAAATAAATTCAATGTTCAAAAAAAAAAGTGAAAAAAATCTTTTAATAAGTATTTTATACATATTCGAACATTTTAAATTATATTAAATTAGAAATATAAACTGATTAGAGTTTGTATTTAAAAATTGAGAAAAATAGTATTAATTCCTGGAAAAATTTATTAACTTTTATTTTTGCTTCAATTTGCAGTTATTTCACTAGCAATTTGCCTTTCAATAGCGGCAAACGTAAATTGTGTATATCAACAAGATTCATTATTAAATAATGAAGAAGAAAAGGTGGAGGAGACAGATTACGATGTACTTTGTAACGATTTAAATATAACAGTTAGTTTTTCCGGATTGACTTTAAATAGAATTCAGGAGAATTTTTTGTCAAGTCCATTAATTACTTGTTTAGATTTAAGTAATAACCAAATCAGCACCATATCAAACAATGCGTTTTATAATTTGCCAAATTTAAAGTATTTGGATTTATCTGGTAATTCGTTGGATGTGAATGACGTTTTCGTGAACAGTTTTTCCAATTTAGAAACTCTCATTTTAAATGAGAATTCACTATATTCAGGTGAACTATTAATAACTGGTACATATACAAAGCTTCGAAAATTGTATTTGAAGAATATAATTATTAATTATAATGGATTTCGCAGAATTAGGCCGACATCAACAATGAATTTTCCAGTGCTAAGTCATTTATATTTAGCAGGTAATCGTATTTCTTTTGATGAATTTAGCTGGCTCCCTGAAACATTAGAATATTTAGATTTAACAGGCCATTACTTGCAAAGCCTCACATTGACAAATTTAAAACATCTAAAGTGGCTTTTTCTTCAGAGCGGCAGATGCGATAATTGTTATGATGAAAAATTAAATAATATTCATTTCGAAAATTTACACAGTTTACTACATTTATCAATACCATCGAATAACATTAATGAAATTACTTCAGCTACGTTTTTGAATGCCACATCTTTAAAGTATTTAGACTTATCAGATAACAGAATAAGTAATATTGAGGCTGATGCATTTGAGAGTATGCAAAAGTTAGAGTTTTTAAATATTTCAAACAATAACTTAGAAGGCCTTCATTTTGGAACACTGGATAGGCTTAAAAATTTAAAAACATTAATTTTAGAAAAAAACCTTTTGTCATCCATTCCTATGATTATTGAAGAGTTAAATTTAGAATTGCTATTTCTGAATTGCAACAAAATAAAAAATGTAGGACGAAAGGTATTTGTACAAATTCCCAATTTGAAATCACTCTATTTGCAAGATAATGAAATCACGCAAATCGATGAAGAGGCTTTCGCTGGTTTAGAAAAATTGAAAATGTTGATTTTATCTAATAACAAATTATCAGTAATACCGTCAAATTGGCTTTTACCAATGATTAGCTTGGAAGAGCTTGACCTAACTGGAAATCAATTTATTCAATTTGGGCATTTAGGATTAAATGAATTATCGCCTGTAAAAAATTTGTATTTGTCAAATCAGTTGCGATACATTGAACCGCAATCTATGTACACTATGCCGGAGAATGTAACTATTTATTTAAACGATACCTCTCCACATTTTGAAGCATGTGTGAAACACGAATATAAATATAATCAACGTAATTATTATGGCTAAAGCGTATGTATTCTTATGGCTAAGCGTATGTAGATAGATAGATAGATAGATATATGTTTTATTCGTAATATATATACAAAATAGGAACAAAGTTCCATTAGAATAA